>JBBGZY010000400.1:9130000-9377500 GCA_037952925.1 Lithobates clamitans | reverse complement strand
CATCACCAGTTCAGAGGAACTACACGTAATTCTCTCTTTCTCTGTGTTTGTGTGCATTAAACCTATTAATTGCTGCAGCTGCGCAGCTACATAGTAGAGCCAGGGATTGGGAAGGGCAAGCCCACCCTCATCTTTAGGACGCTGGAGATGTTCAAGTTTAATCCTGGGTGCACGGCCTTTCCATATAAGTAATCTAAAGAGGGAATTGATAATTCTGAATGTCTTTAAGGTCACTACCATGGGTGCGTTATGAAGTACGTATAAAAGTTGGGGCATTAAAATCATTTTTATCAGATTCACCCTGCCTGCAACCGACAGACAGAGCGAATTCCAAGTTTTAATTCGTTCTCTAAATTTTTGTAGCAGTGGGGAAATATTTAATCTAGCGTAATCTCTGATCTTAGGTGTCACCTGGATCCCCAGGTACCTGAACGAAGTAGTCAGGGGCACCACATTATTGTCAGGGGGAGTCCCCCCTTCATCAATAAGCATCAAAGAGGATTTGGTCCAGTTAATCTGGAGTCCCGAGTACCTGCCGAACTCCACTATGGTGGTCATGACTTCTGTAAGAGATTTGTCTACGTCTCCAAGCAGGATCATGGTATCGTCCGCATATAGCATCAATTTTTCCTGCTTGTCTCCATATCGAAATCCGACAATGTCAGGGTTAGCCCTTACTTTAATCGCGAGGGGTTCTATGGCTAATGCAAAAAGCAGGGGTGACAAAGGACACTCCTGCCTCGTGCCTCTCCCTAAATTAAAGGTGTGTGACATAGCTCCCGACGCCCGAATAGCCGCTTGCGGGTTGTGGTACAACAAGCGCACCCATGATATAAATACTTCTCCGAACCCGAAACTCTCAAGGACTCCCCACAAGTACTCCCACTTAACACTATCAAAGGCCTTCATAGCGTCCAGTGATATCAAAGCCCTTTGCCCCACATTGTCGGCCGCAGATTGCATATTAAGATATAGCCTTCTCAGGTTAACCGCCGTAGACTTATTGGGCATGAACCCTGCCTGGTCCGGGTGAATAATACTTGTGATGGCGCCGTTCAATCTCAGCGCGAGGACCTTGGCTAAAAGTTTAATATCACTCTGTAGCAAGGATATGGGCCTATATGAACCAGGGTCTGTCGGGTCCTTTCCCGGTTTCAGTATGAGTACTATATTCGCCGTGGTCATAGAAGGGGGCAACCTCCGTTTCTCCCGAGCCGCATTAAAAACCAGTAGCAATTTAGGCAAAAGTATTTCCGCGTATTGTTTATATATCTCTATAGGTATCCTGTCCGCCCCGGGGGCCTTACAATTAGGGAATGCCGCCAAAGCCGTCTGTAGTTCTTCTAAAGTGAGGGGGGCATCTAGAGCCTCCCTTTGGCTATTGGTGAGGTGTGGGAAGTCAATGTCCTGTATATAGTCCACTAGTTCCTCCGGGGTATATTGCCCCGTTGGAAGGTATAGACCCTCATAGAATTTAGCCAATTCTACCAATATAAGGTCAGGGGAGCTCACTAACCTACCCTCAGATGTTTTAATGGCTCCTATTGTCGGTGAGCGCTGTTGGGAGTTGGCTATCTTCGCCAGGAGACGCCCAGTACTTTCACCCTCCTCATAGAATGCCAGCCTGGAGAAGAATAGCTTTTTCTCCGCCGTTGAGGACAGCAGCCGCTCATAAGCAGATTGAGCTGACTGCCATGCCTCTCTGGCGGAGTCAGTCGGGGTACGCACATAGGACTCCTCCAGGGCCCCTACCTGTCTTTCAAGTTCCTCCTTATGCTCTGATGAGTTCTTCTTTACCTTGCCTATTTCTGAGATGAGCAACCCTCTCATATAGGCCTTAAAAGCGTCCCACTGTTCCAATGGGGGCTGTAAAAATTCCCGGGTGTTCAAAAATTCCCCCATGCTCCGCTCCATCTCCCCGTGAGTTAGAAATAGTTTTAGCCAAAAGGCATTGAATTTCCATGGGACTCTAGGGAGCCCAGATTTCAGGGATATAATCAGGCTAATCATTAAATGTGAGTGGTCTAAGACACTACGGGGCTTATACAGCACTTCTGAGACGGATGGGAGCATGGCGAGGTTACCCACAGCCAAATCAATTCTAGACAGCGTCCCGTGGGTCTTGGAGAAACAGGAGAACTGCCTTTCATTCGGATTCCTCAATCTCCATATATCAACCCACCCAACCTCATTAAGCAATCTAAGCGATAGAGAGTCTCTCCGTGCGACAGGGGCCCCCAAACTGGGGTGCCTGTCCACAGAGGGACTCAACCAGCAATTGAAGTCCCCCACTATCAGCAACGGCAAATCCGGTCGGCCCTCCAAATAAGTGAGCAATAGCCGGAGAACAGCCGCCGTGAACGGCGGGGGCACGTACACACAAGCCAATATACAATTCAGCTTTCCAATTCTGCAATGTAAAAAGACATATCGTCCCTCATCATCTACGCATACATCAAATTCCTGAAAATCTACAGAGTTATGGATCATTACATTCACCCCCCTTGAGTACGAGGTGTGAGTGGAGTGATATGCTTTCCCCACCCATGCATACTTGAGACAGCACTTGGTTTCGGCCGTTAAATGGGTCTCCTGCATGCATAAAATCATAGGGTGGTATTTTTTCAAACATGTGGAAATCATCATACGTTTAAGGGGGAAGCTCAAACCTCTTACATTCCAGGAAACTATTGGCAGTTCAACCATTGGGTAAAACTAAGCGTGACTTCAGGGGTTGGGACCGCTTAACAGTCTCGTTCAGATTTCCCCCTGATATACCAGAATCAACAGGGGCAAAAGGGGTTGGGGGAACTTCCCCTTGAGAAATTGCTGGGGTCTTTATCTTCTCACGTTGTGTCCAGCCAGGAAATTCCAGCTTGATTATAACTTCAATGACCATGGTGATGAAAGTTAGTAGAGTGCGGTACTTCCAGTAAAGATCTCCCCGGTGGCAAATTTCTCGGTATGAGTGAAAAAACTGTGGTACAAAAAAAACAACCAAAACCACGAACCAGGCTGTCAACCGGACAAGCCCATATAAAGGGTAATGAAACCAAAGCCAACATGGCCTTCTCAATTTATCTCTCACCTGGAAAAAACGCATTTTCTCTTGCCTACTTCACAAGATAGCTCACTGATCGCGTAGCAATATCAAGGCTCCCAGCAGCATAAGGCAAAAACATTCCCCCAGGCAAAGGAATATGGTTAGTAAACACTGCAGGATCAAAAGGGGAATGTCCACATTATTCAAAGGACAATAAGTGAGCTGCAAACAATCTTACTGTGATTCAGCAGTATAACTCTCCATAAGTCGTCCTCCTCGGTATACCTCAGGCGAGATCGTCTCCTTCTTCTCTGGCTCGGCGTCTTAAGGCCTGTTCGTTGCGGTCCAACCACATGGCTGCATCTTGTGCTGATTCAAAGAACTGGGCCTGTCTGTCGGCGGTGACTCTAAGCTTGGCCGGGTACAGCATAGCATAGGGAAGCTGCAGAGCTCTTAGGTGCCTTTTCACATCTGAGAACTTAGCTCTGCGTTTTTGGACCTCAGCTGAGAAGTCGGGGTAAAACGACACTCTGACCCCATTCACCTGGACATTAGCTTTCTCCCGTGCATGCCTTAGAACTGCTTCTCTGTCCCGGTGATGCATAAGCCGGGCAAGGATGGGTCTGGGGGGGCTCCCGGTTGTAGTGGGCGGCCTGGCGTGCGATGTGCCCTCTCCACCGTAAAGAATGGGGAAAAGATTTCTCTTCCAAATATCTCGACTAGCCAGTTTTCTACAAATGTTGTAACATCTCTTCCTTCCGTTTTCTCTGGCAGACCTATAATGCATATGTTATTGCATCTCAAGCGATTTTCCATATCATCTGCTCTATTGTTAATGTCTTTAGCAAGTTGATAGGCCGCATGTGCCTCCCGAGCAACTGGCGGGAGTTGGTCTTCAATGTCACTCACTCTGCTTTCCACTGCAGTTGTACGCTCTCTAATCTTTTGCAGATCCTGTCTCAACAGGGATACATCCTCTCTCAGCCCACCAAATTGCTCTTTAAGAGTGTTCACAGACGCTGTGCAGACATGCACAGCCCTAAGTATATCAGCTAAAGTTGGTTGTTCAGACTCTTCTGTATCAGTGTCTATGTGGGGTGAGGAGGGCCGCTCAGCAGCAGCGTCTGTTTCTCCCTGCCTGTCAGTGTGCAGTGAACTCAGCTCTCCGGGCCTGCGATCCTCAGCATGAGACAGTTCAGCCGAACCCCCTGCGCTTTGATCCTGGGGCCCCCCCAGCTTTTGGGCATAGTATAACATGTCCCTTGAGTACTCCTTACCCTGTAGCTTCTGGGCCTTCTTATTAGCTGCCTCTCTGGACTTCTCAGTACCTCGCGGTGTGCGCTGTGCCAGGGCCGCGGCGGCGCCATCTTGGATTTCGGAGGTCATTTCTTCCTCCTTTTTTTTTGCTTTCCCCGGGTACACAAAGCCGGTGGTTGATCCAGGAGGGTGAGTGGGTCGGTAGCCAGCTGGATAGCCGTTTTTTAGCCCTGGATCGCTGCTGGGAGAGGATCGGTGAGCTGTGCTGGAGAGGAGCTGTGAGACACACTTCTTCTCACATGCCGGTCTTGGCCACGCCCCCCGTTTTTCGTTTTTCTTAAATGCACCTCTATGTTAGCCCATGTGTCCATGCACCAATAGGCATTCAGGCATCTTAGAAAAAGAAAAAAACGCTAAACGCACAGGGCGTGGTTAGTCACAATAATGCATTCTAATGGGCAGAATAAATTAATATTCTGCTAATAGAATGCATTATTACACATAAACGTGTGTATGTGCGCATAAACAAATTAGCAATATGCAGCAATTCATGGCTTATACCACGTTTTTTAAACAGCCTTTCTCCTGCCAGGAGAAAAGGCGTTCAGAATAGCTGAACAAATGCTCAGTGTGCATGAGGCTGCAATATAAAGAGCCAGCAGAGAGGTGCTTCTACTGGACTGACATGTGGCAACATGGCATTTCTTTTAAACAGAGATAAAATTGGTGATATACTTTTAAAATCATTTCTTCAGGTCATATGTTTTCAAGCTAACAGTGCAGCCAAATGAATTTCCACATGCTTTGTGGTGCCTGCAATTACCTTTGCAAAGTCTAAAGCTGTGTACACACGAGCGGAAAAAGTCAGACGGAAGCTTTTCATCGTCTATTCCGATCGTGTGTGTAGGCCTCATCGGACTTTTTTTTTCGAAAATTCTGACGGACCTAGAAATGGAACATGTTCTAAATATTTCTGACAGAACCAATTCCTATCGGGAAAACCGATCGCCTGTATGCTGTCTTGACAGACCAAATGAAGCAAGTACGAGATGGAAGCTATTGGCTACTGGCTATTGAACTTCCTTTTTCTAGTCCCGTTACCGTATATACTCGAGTATAAGTCGTTCCGAGTATAAGTCGAGGCCCTAATTTACCACAAAAAAATGGGAAAAACTTATTGACCCGAGTATAAGACGAGGGTGAGAAATGCACAGCTACTGTAAGTGGAAAAGAGGGTCAACAATGCCAATTTGCAGCATCACTGTTCCCTGTTCGGTAGTTAAGGGTTCCTAGATGCCCCCTAGCTGCAGCCAAAATTTGGGGTCTCTGAACCCAAAGGGTCCCGAAATGACATTGCTGCAGATGGACACAGTTGACCGAATTTGAGGCCCTGTATCTCGGGGCCACTTAGTGCTAAGAACCCCAAATTTGGTGTGCAAACCCAGTGGAACTAGCACCATAAAATTTCCAAAGCTGGGGTTTCTAGCACCAAGTGGCCTCGAGATACAGGGCCCCAAAAATCAGTTCAGAAAATGTCAAGCATTTTTTTGCAGCAGAGAATGACATTTTCCGAACCGGGTTTGGGGCCCTGTATCTCAGGGCCACTTGGTGCTAGGAACTTCAGCTTTGGATATGATATGGTACCAATTCCACTGGGTTTGCACACCAAATTTGGAGTTCCTAGCACCAAGTGGCCCTGAGATATGGGGCCCCAAAGTCGGTTCAGAAAATGTCAAGCACTTTTCTGCAGCAGAGAATGACATTTTCCGAACCGATTTTGGGGCCCCGTATCTCAGGGCCACTTAGTGCTAGGAACTTCATCTTTGGATATGTTGTGGTACCGGGTCCACTGGGTTTGCACACCAAATTTGGGGTTCCTAGCACTAAGTAGCCCTGAGATATGGGGCCCCAAAGTCGGTTCGGAAAATGAAATTTTTTGCTGCATAAAAGTGCTTGACTCGAGTATAAGTCGAGGGGGGCACTTTCAGCACAAAAAAATGTGCTGAAAAATTCGACTTATACTCGAGTATATACGGTATAAGTGTTGTACGTCACCGCGTTCTGGATGGTCGGACTTTGGTCGAACTTTGGTTTGACCGTGTGTAGGCAAGACCGCTTGAATGGAATTCCGTCGGAGTTCCGTCAGAGAAACCTTCGGAGTTTATTCCGATGGCAAAACCGGTCGTGTGTACGCGGCATAAGATGTTATTATGGGCACCATGCCGGCCCCATTCTCATGGGCATATACTATCCCTAGACATTTACTTCCACTTTACTCTCTCCAGAGTTAAAGGCCTCCCCTTCTATTTAAATGTCAACACAAGAACCCGGTGGCTAACCCTTTATTATTGCATTCTAGTGTCACCACACAGTTTCTGTGTGCAAAAAGCTACATTGCAAGCTGGTTGTACAACAGTTGGAGAATCTTCCCATCAACGATGATCTTGTCTTCAGGTCTCTGACAAAAAGACGGACGCTATATCGTGTATATCATCAGGGGTCCCTGCAATTGGACTTTGCTGCAATATTCATTTGGACTTATCTTTATTAATAACTAAATAACTATACCTGGATAAGTGCACAATTCCACGAGGACTCCTATGCTATATATAGTTAATGGTATATACAGCTTGGAGTTGTTTCTCTGCTCCCAATTACTTTGTTTAGATTACTGGGTTCCCAGGAAGGGAATCCCCTCTGTTCATAGAGACCCTGTCCTGGGTGGAGGCACTGCCAAATTTAATATCAAACCTATTCTTCCGGTTCTCTTATTTACCTATTTATTATTTTATGCTTTCAAAAATAGAAGTGTTAATAGTTTATTTTTATCAATTAACAAAATGGAAAGTAAATGAACAGAAGAGAAATCCAAAATATATCAATATTTGGTGTGACCGCCCTTTACCTTTTAAACAGCATCAATTCTTCAATCTTCTAGGTACACTTGCACACAGTTTTTTAAGGACTTCAGCAAGTAGGTTGTTCCAAACATCTTGCAGAACTAACCACATATTATCTGTGGACGTAGGCTTCCTCAAATCCTTTTGTCACTTCATGTAATCCCAGACAGACCCAATGATGTGGAGATCAGGGCCAAACCATTACTTCCACTCCTTGTTCTTCTTTATGCTGAAGATAGTTCTTAATGACATTAACTGCATGTTTAGGGTCGTTGTCCTGTTGCAGATTAATTTGGGGGCCAATCACATACCTCACTGATGGTATGGCATGATGGATAAATATCTGCCTGTGTTTCCAAATCTCCAACTCCATTTGTAGAAATGCAGCCCCAAACTTACAAGGAACCTCTACCATGCTTCTCTTTTGCCTGCAAATATTTATTATTCTACCACTCTCCAGCCCTTCGGTGAACAAATTGCCTCCTGCTACAGCCAAATATTTCAAATTTTGACTCATCAGTTCAGAGCACCTGCTGCCATTTTTCTGCACTCCAGTTCCTACACTTTCATGCATAGAATGTGGAAACAAGGCTAAGTGACTCAAATATGACCCCCTGTCACTTTTGCCACTCGTGTGTGCCGCCAGGGGTGCACAGCAACATGACCGTTGTACTGGGCAAATCAGCGGTGCAATAATTGCACTGGGCCGGCCCTGGTACCATGTGATCGCTGTGATTAGTGGCGGCTTGTCCATTAGGGGCACAGGGGTTCTGCCCCCCAATCCATGCGCTAAGCCCCTAATCTAAATGCAGGACGCCGGATGCATGGACTTCAATAGGCTCTAATTGGCTTCAAAAAAGGGTGGGCTCGGGGCACAGAACACTGCACCCTGAGCCCACCCAGTTGTGTGACAATAGCGAATTAATGTTCGCTATTGTTTTCCTGCTTCTCCTCCCGGCCAATCAGGAAGCGGGTCCTGAGATCTGATTGGCCGAGAGAAGAAGCATCCGTATTGGCCGGGGGAGGATGTACAGGGAGATCCGGGAGATGGCCGTCCACATTGGAGTGATCTCTCTGCATCTCCGCCAATACCAGAGAGGATGTACGGGGAGATCCAGGAGATGGCTGTCCTCGTGAGCCTGACTGCGTGAGTACCCACGGGAGGAAGGTGGTTTGTTTGACACCCTCCCCCACCCCACCCCCCGGCTGCAGCACCAGCCACCACTGACTGTGACCAATCACAGTGATCACGTGTCAAATATAAAAAATGGCTTTCATTTATAGTCATTGTGTACCATTGTGTTCTCTGTGATTAGTCACAGTGATCACATGGTACAGGGCCAATCACAGTGGAACAATATAAAAATAAGAAAAAGTTAGAGAACAGTAAAAAATAACATGTAAGTTCATAAAAGAATGAACCAGACATGAAATAATAAAGCTTAACATAGACTGATCGAAATTCGGCCGGTTCAGCAGAGACTGGCCAAATTTCAATCGGTGTGTGCACACCCATGTTTGACAGAAGTTGATAATTTGATTGACTTCTGTTGAAGGGTCAAGGTGGAAATTGCGTTCTGACAGCAACAGGTTCTTTTGTCAGAATACAATGTCACGGCAGAAGGATTTCCTCCATCCACCTCATTTGTTCCCTGGCTGAGCCAAAAAAAATATCCGTCTATGCCCAGCTTAATATATACAGTATCTCACAAAAGTTAGTACACCCCTCACATTTTTGTAAATATTTTATTATATCTTTTCATGTGACAACACTGAAGAAATTACACTTTGCTACAATGTAAAGTACTGAGTGCACAGCTTGTATAACAGTGTACCGTAAATTTGTTGTCCCCTCAAAATAACTCACACAGTCATTAATGTCTAAACTGCTGACAACAAAAGTGAGTACACCCCTAAGTGAAAATGTCCAAATTGGACCCAAAGTGTCAATATTTATGTGGCCACCATTATTTTCCAGCACTGCCTTAACCCTCTTGGGAATGAAGTTCACCAGAGCTTCACAGGTTGCCACTGGAGTCCTCTTCCACTCCTCCATGACAACATCACTGAGCTGGTGGATGTTAGAGACCTTGCGCTCCTCCACCTTCCGTTTGAGGATGCCCCACAAATGCTCAATAGGGTTTAGGTCTGGAGACATGCTTGGCCAGTCCATTACCTTTACCCTCAGCTTCTTTAGCAAGGCAGTGGTCATCTTGGAGGTGTGTTTGGGGTTGTTATCATGTTGGAATATTGCTCTGTGGCCCAGTCTCTGAAGGGAGGGGTTTATGCTCTGTTTCAGTATGTCACAGTACATATTGGCATTCATGGTTCCCTCAATAAACTGTAGCTTCCCAGTGCCGGCAGCACTCAAGTAGCCCCAGATCAAGACACCCCCACCATCATGCTTGACTGTAGACACACTGGTCTTTGTACTCCTGACCTGGTTGCTGCCACACACGCTTGACACCATCTGAACCAAATAAGTTTATCTTGGTCTCATCAGACCGCAGGACGTGGTTCTAGTAATCCATGTCCTTAGTCTGCTTGTCTTCAGCAAACTGTTTGCGGGCTTTCTTGTTCATCATCTTCAGAAGAGTCTTCCTTCAGGGACGACAGCCATGCAGACCAATTTTTTTGCAGTGTGTGGCGTATGGTCTGAGCACTGACAGGCTGACCCCCCACCCCTTCAACCTCTGCAGCAATGCTGGCAGCACTCAAACATCTATTTCCCAAAGACAATCTCTGGATATGACGCTGAGCATGTGCACTCAACTTCTTTGGTCGACCACAGCGAGGCCTGTTGTGAGTGGAACCTGTCCTGTTAAACCGCTGTATGGTTTTGGCCACCTGTTAAACCGCTGTATGGTTTTGGCTACTGCAGCTCAGTTTAGGGGTCTTGGGAATCTTCTTATAGCCTAGGCCATCTTTATGTAGAGCAATAGTTCTTCTTTTCAGATCCTCAGAGAGTTCTTTGCCATGAGGTGCCATGTTGAAATTCCAGTGACCAGTATGAGAGAGTGAGAGTGATAACACTAAATTTAACACACCTGCTCTCCATTCACACCTGAGACCTTGTAACTCTAACAAATCACATGATTTCCGGGGGGGGAAATGGCTAATTCGGCCCAATTTGGACATTTTCACTTAGGGGTGTACTCACTTTTGTTGCCAGCGGTTTAGACATTAATGGCTGTATGTTGAGTTATTTTGAGGGGACAGCAAATTTACACTGTTATACAAGCTGTACACTCACTATTTTACATTGTAGCAAAGTGTAATTTCTTCAGTGTTGTCACATGAAAAGATATAATAAAATATTTACAAAAGTGTGAAGGGTGTACACACTTTTGTGAAATACTGTATATACAGATCAACAAGTCCATTAGCTTTTTACTTTATTCAAAAATAAATCTAAATTACCCTTCTTTAACCAACTCCTGCCCAGTCTATTGTAAAATGATGGCCAGACAGGAGCACTATTATCCTTGAAGGACGTCATATAATGTCCTCCCACTCACATGCCTCGTGTTAGGGGGCACTCAGTTGTGCAATCTGTCACCTGCTGTGTCCACCAGACCAATCGTTGTACCAGGCTGGTCCAGGTGCCACGTGTTCACTGTGAGCAATAGGCTTTCATTCATAGTCCATTCATTGTTTACTATTGTTATCCCTGCAGCGGAGTTGTACCATGTGATAGCTGTGGCCAATCACAGCTATCACAAAAAGTACACAATGGCACATTTATGGATGCCTTTCCAAAAATGATTACTTATAACAGTGATCACATCATCATTATAATAAGCAATCATAGCGAAAACAAAATCCTGATCACCTCCCCACAGCAGTAGAGAGTCACTATGATAACATTGTACTGCTCTGGTCACAGTTTGTAAAATATTTGTGAAAACAATGTTTTAAAAATTGAAAAAAAAGTTGTTGTTCTTTAACATACTGTAACTAGTCAGTATCCCTGATAACTACAATAAACATCATATGATTATACTGTACTGCTCTGGTGACAATATATAAAAAAAAATTAAACACATTAAAAAAAATGTATTTAATTTCTTTAATGTATTTAATTTCTTCATTTTCCAAAAAATTGTAACACATAAAAGGGTCATTTGGAGGGTATTTGTATTGTCCTGGAATTTTAGGGCCTCAAGAAATGAGATAGACCGTCAGTATATCAGGACTGACCAATTTTCAAATATTTTCAAATATATATATATACCATAGCTTGTAGACTCTATAACTGTCTCACAGACTAAATAATATACACTGCTTTGGGCTATTTTTACCCAAAAAAGTTAACAGAATACAGCTTGACCTACATTTCTGAAGAAAAACTATTTATTTGCAAAACAAAAATGATGAAATAAAATCTGTATTTTTTTCATTTATATAGCAAAACATAAAAAAAACACTAAAAGAAAGCTCTATCTGTCTAAAAAAAAATGATAACATTTTCATTTGGGTACAGTGTTGCATGACTGAGTAATTGGCATTCAAAATGTGACAGTGTCTAAAGCTGAAAATTGGCCTGGCCAGAAAGGATGTGAAAGTGTCCAGTATTAAAGTGGTTAAACATGTTTATTTCGGGACACACTTAAGTTCTTACCTAGGTGCTTCCTAAAGAAAACTTTGAGTTTTAAGGGGTCTTGATACCAAAGCCACTGGTTACCAGCTTCATTTATCTTGAACATGATGACCCGTGCAGTAGGTTCCCAGCTGATCATACACTGAAGACTTCATTATTTATAGTGCAGTACACAGAACCATGTGAGAAATTGCTGGAAAGGTTGGATGTCTTTATCAATAGTTCATAAGTAGTTCAGAGTTTTGATTCTTCTTGCATGAACTCCTTTTCAATTTGCCAAATTCCCTGGCATGGCTGAAGAATATATCATTTTTCGGAAATTTTGTGAGTCTGTTAAAAATATTTGTTATCTTTACAGCATGGGTCTACTACCCAATCTCTTAACCAGATTGCTCACTAGGTAAAGCAACATGGTGTCCATGGTCATTTTTTCTACAAAGACAGGCAGGGCTCATAACATTGTTTTGGATTTCAGTGCAGAAGAAGCACTGTGTAGTCAGCTCAAGCAGGAAGTATGAAGTTGAGTGTATTCGGACAGAGTCAACATTTTTTTAAGAGACAAAACATATGCATATATTGTAGAGATGTACTCTATGTTTTTTCTCAGATGTACACTTTACTTGTAGACCTTTTCAAAGTCTGAATTAATGTTCCTGTCAGGATGTCTTTGAAGATGAGAGCATCATTCAAAGGCAGAAATACAGGCTTCACAAGATGCATCTACTAATGGAGCGATGTCTAAGAGATGAACCTCTTCTTTTTAAAGGGGACACAGATCTGATTGAGGGGTATAAAGAGAAGATTCTAGAAAAGGCAGCTGAAAACTGGAAACGTACTCATTCATACTGTCTTACATG
The DNA here is from genome assembly GCA_037952925.1 of Lithobates clamitans. NCBI lineage: Eukaryota > Metazoa > Chordata > Amphibia > Anura > Ranidae > Lithobates > Lithobates clamitans. The sequence goes on along the minus strand of JBBGZY010000400.1, from coordinate 9,364,843 downwards.
TACTGTCATACCTTCTTGGCTATCTGCCTCGTGGTTCCAGGTGGACTCAGCAAACCAGGACTGACAATTTAATCATAATTTGTAATAATGACTGGATCAAGGCAATGAGATGTCAGCAATGTCAGCCAATTGATTGTGATTTTCAGTGGTAGTCAGAAGGTCCCAAAGGAGTGACAAGAAAAACAAAGGTGGTACGAAGAGGATTAATATGCACAGGAGCTTCAGTGGCTTGAACTTAATGCTAATATTTATGAAAGCTAAAAGAGGGTTAAAACTGAAAAAGTAAAAGAGAGGTAAACAGGGGATAAATACCTAGCTGGGCAGGCACCGGATCTGGAGAAATATGGGGATGCAAGTTAGCATAAGCTGAAAAAAAATGTCAGAGAAAGGAGAACAATTCACCTAAATGCAGAGAGTGCAATGCCATTAAACTGGCTTCCATTCTGTTCCTTGAAACACTGCACCGGACATACTGTATGTACAAAGGGGTGGCTCTAGACAATGTTTAAGTGGTGCTGTGCTGGTGTTGGGAGTATAAGTTAGATAACTAAATCCCCATGCCCTGAATCCCATGTTATAATAAAAGCAGAGATAACATAATGAGAAATGCTTGTACAAAAAATGAAAGATGTTCTATGGAAATGTACTCAGTGCAGCGGTCAGAAGTAGGTAGCAATGGGGTTGATTTACTAAAACTGAAGAGTGCAAAATCTGGTGCAGCTCTTCACAGCTTCCAGTTTTTTTTTTGTCAAAGCTTAATTGAACAAGCTAAATTTAGATGATGATTGGCTACCAAGAACAGCTTTACCAGATTTTGTCCCTACCAGTTCTAGTAACTCAACCTCATTGTCTCTTACAATATTGGTCAGCAAATGAAAATATCAGTTCTAAAATTGTTGGTCAGTGAACGTAATAATAAACCATAGTTGTAACATTTTAAAAGTATTAGAATTGACACACAGAAGGCATTGAGAAAAAAAAGCAGTGCCACTGCCTTAAAGGGCATGGACTTGTGCGTGTGTTCAATGAGAGGGCATAGTCAATAAAGTGAGTGTATTTTCATGGTGTATGCCTTGCTATAGTTTGGACAAAATAGGGCTTGGAGTACACCAAAGTGATTGTGGGAGTAAATCAAACCTATTGTTGGTGTTAGTTTCATCAATAAAAACCCCTGCATCAGTCAGGGTCAGCAATGATAACCCCAAGCATTTGTCAGATCAAGCAATATAAACCTAAAGCAATAACCTTCAGCAAGAGCAGGGGCCAGTAATGATAATCCCCATCAAAAACCCCCAGCAAGTGTAAGGGCAAGAATTAACCCTAGCAAAATAACCTCTTGTACAATAATCCCCAGAACAATAACTCCCAACAATATCCCCCAGCACAAAAAACAGCATAATAACCAAGTCCTTCTAGACTATTTCCCTTTTGAGCCAGAAGAAACCGCCCTTCCCTAGTCTCATCAATCTGCCAGGGACTGTCAGCCCTTTGCCCAAGAAGCCTACCAGTACTGTAGATTAAGTGTCGGGAGACACGCTATCACTCACCAGAGTTCCTGATTTCCCTCTGCCATTGCTAATAAAAATCAAATTCAGACTGTGACTATGGCAGCCATATTGTCTGACTGCCACCTCCAAAGAGGAACGCAGAAGTGTTCGACGGACTTTGGTGGATTGTGTGTAGGCAAGTCCGTTCATTCAGAAAGTCCGTCGTAAAGTACGTAGAAAAGTCCGCCGGGCAAAGTCTGCCGTAAAGTCCGCTCGTATGTACGCGGCATAAGTCTTCTCTCTGTATACACTGCATACATATACCATAGTCCTTGCATCTCTAAAATACTTTAAAGTGGTTGAAAACCCTTATACTGTACCCAGTAAAGTGACTAGTCCCATGCCCCATTTGATACACAGAGATTAAACAAATCCCCCTGTTTATCAGCAGCAATTTTTTTTCGTAGATTGTTCTAAAAACACACAGATCAAAGGAGTTGTTCTCAGTTCTAAGAACGGGGGGCAGGATCTGAAGTCTTATGCCCTGTACACAAGGTCGGACATTGATCGGACATTCCGACAAAATCCATCGGATTTTTTCCAAAGGATGTTGGCTCTAACTTGTCTTGCATACACACGGTCACACAAAGTTGTTGAAAAATCCGATCGTTCTGAACGCGGTGACGTAAAACACATATGTCGGAACTATGAACGGGGCAGTAGCCAATAGCTTTCGTCTCTTAATTTATTCTGAGCATGCGTGGCACTTTGTGCGTCGGATTTGTGTACACACGATCGGAATTTAAACAGTCGGATTTTGTTGTCGGAAAATTTTATATCCTGCTCTTAAACTTTGTGTGTCGGAAATTCCAACGGAAAAAGTCAGATGGAGCCCACACACGATCAGAATTTCCGACAACAAAATCCGATCGCACTTTTTCCATCGGAAATCCGACCGTGTGTACAGGGCATTACAGGCAGATCTCAGTGAGGAAAGCTCTGGGCCCTAATTGGAGGGAAGGGACACACACACCATACTTACAGTGCACAGGAAACATGAAGAATCACAGTCTGTGTACTGAGGCTCCCTCCAATGTCACCTTTTTATCACTTGGTGTTGGGAAAAACTGTCAGATAGAGACAAGTACACAGTATAGAAGTATGTGTTGTTTTGTTCATATTTTATGTTTGAGGTTTACAACCACTTTAACTGTGTCACAAGTGGCACACATAAACATCAGAACAAATGATCGTATTTATAAAATTGAACTCTTCCATTACAACTTCAGAACAAAGAATATTATTTATAAAATAAAATTCTTACATTTCATAACTCACTGGAATAGTTGGAAACTACTTAACAATCAGCAATTGTTGTGACAATTAACCCTTTGGCCATGTGTAACATACAACATAGGTATACTGTGCAGAAGACAGGACAATGTAACATACAACACAGTCTATAAAGTACAGGTGTCAGAATTGTTGTAATGGAAATTTATAAGTTCTGTATATAATTGTATTCTATTTTGTATGTATTGCACACTGCCATTACTGTGCACACAGCACTAATAATGTTTTCAGTACATGTTTAAATTCTTTCGAGTCCTGATTAGAATTAGCCTGCCTATGTAACGCCCCTTGTTACCATAAACGTACAATTGTAATATTAATGTGATACCTACGTAATCATGTGTATAAAAACCTTCAATTGCGTCATAATAAAGCAGAACAGTTATTTAGAAAGATGCTGAGCGTATCTTTTGTGTCTGTTCCCTACTGCAGTAGTTATTATTAATTTAGAACCACTAATCAATATGAGGATAGGAGTTGCCTATCATCAATTTAACCGAGTCACTGTAATGTACAACAAAGAATATAATATACATGGCTCATGACTGTGTAATTTACAACATAGTGTATACAGTGCAGAGGTCAGGATTGTGTAACATACAACATACCATCTACAATGCAGAGGTCAGGATTGTATAACATACAAGACAGAGTATACAGTGCATAGGTCAGGACTGTGTAACATACAACATAAAATATACAGTGCAGAGGTCAGGGCTGTGTAACGTAACATAGTGGATACAGGATTAGTACTGTGTAATGTACAAAATAGCTTATAGTGCAGGGGTGAGGACTGTGTAATGTACAACATAGCCTGCAGTGCAGGCGTCAGGACTGTGTAAAATAGAAACCTGTGTACGGAGCACAGCAGTCAGGCCTCTACCATAGTGCAATTTATTTTGCTGGTCAGTGCGAGGAAATAAAGTGGCCTGGCATTTGTGGTCAGAGAAAAAATGCCCCAAAGTTGATGTCAGTGTGAAGAAGTGGTAGATTAATTGCAGATCACATACAGCCTGAAGTAATAAGACCCCCCCCCCATAATGCCTCCACTATCTTCCCCACCTGCCACAGAGAGCCCCTAGCACCAGGGCTGCCATTGAAAATCTTGGAGCCCTGTACAGCCTACCTAACAGTGCCCCCCGATGCACCTCCCACCACCCTGCACCTTGCACTCTCTGCATCCCCTTTACACTTTACTCCCTGCATCTCCTACCAATCCAACACTCTGCATCCTCAATCTTCAACATTCTGCACCCCCCCAAATCATCCCCTATACCCCTATAATCAATACACCACATCTTCACCTCTGCCATCACCACTATGGGCTTTTTTTTCAAAGTTATATTTCCTTCAACAGCCTCCCTGTTGGGATCCCCCTCCTACAAGTCAGAAACTCTTACACGTCAGGCGATTTCTTACCTCTGACCTTCAAGTTCAGGGTCAGAATCAAGGATCAGGCTGATCTGGCTGCAAATATTCAAGCAAATAAAAAGTTGAGAATCTTCAGAACTGAAGATCACCGCTGATGATAGAAAAACAATTATAAAACATCCTTTATTAGACCAACACTTAAAATTTAAATATGCACATATAGCTAAAATTACCATGGGGCCCCATGCATTAGGCAAATTGTATCACAAGGTGAATATGTAGTATACAACTGCAAAATTAGAATGACTGTCAAGCAACTGGAAGATTCTCATGAAGAGTCAAATAAAAAGACTAAAAAGACTAAAAAGATATATACAGTATCTCACAAAAGTGAGTACACCCCTCACATTTTTATAAATATTTTATTATATCTTTTCATGTGACAACACTGAAGAAATGACACTTTGCTACAATGCAAAGTACTGAGTGTACAGCTTGTATAACAGTGTAAATTTTCTGTCCCCTCAAAATAACTCAACACACAGCCGGTAATGTCTAAACCGCTGGCAACAAAAGTGAGTACACCTCTAAGTGAAAATGTCCAAATTGGGCCCGAAGTGTCAATATTTTGTGTGGCCACCATTATTTTCCAGCACTGCCTTAACCCACTTGGACATGGCGTTTACCAGAGCTTCACAAGTTGCCACTGGAGTCCTCTTCTACTCCTCCATGATGACTTCACAGAGCTGGTGGATGTTAGAGACCTTGCGCTACTCTACCTTCCATTTGAGGATGCCTCACAGATGATCAATAGGGTTTAGGTCTGGAGAGATGCTTGGCCAGTCTATCACTTTTACCCTCAGCTTCTTTAGCAAGACACTGGTCGTCTTGGAGGTGTGTTTGGGGTCCTTATCATGTTGGAATACTGCCCTGTGGCCCAGTCTCCGAAGGGAGGGGATCATGCTCTGCTTCAGTATGTCAAAGTACATATTGGCATTCATGGTTCCCTCAATGAACTGTAGCTTCCCAGTTCCAGCACTCATGCAGCCCCAGACCATGACACTCACACCAACATGCTTGATTGTAGGAAGACACACTTGTCTTTGTACTCCACACCTGGTTGCCGCCACACACGCTTGACACCATCTGAACCAAAAAAGTTTATCTTGGTCTTATCAGACAACAGGACATGGTTCCAGTTATCCATGTTCTTAGTCTGCTTGTCTTCAGCAAATTGTTTTTGTGCAGCGTATGGTCTGAGCACTGACAGGCTGACCCCCCACCCCTTCAACCTCTGCTGCAATGCTGGCAGCACTCATACGTCTATTTCCCAAAGCAAAGACAACCTCTGGATATGACGCTGAGCCCCTGCACTCAAATTCTTTGGTCAACCATGGTGAGGCCTGTTCTGAGTGGAACCTGTCCTATTAAACCGCTGTATGGTCCTGGCCACAGTGCTGCAGCTCAGTTTCGGGGTCTTGGCAATCTTCTTATAGCCTAGGCCATTTATGTAGAGCAACAATTCTTTTTTTCGGATGCCCAGAGAGTTCTTTACCATGAGGTGCCATGTTGAATTCCAGTGACCAGTATGAGAGAGTGAGAGCGATAACACCAAAATTAACACACCTGCTCCCAATTCACACCTGAGACCTTGTAACACAAACAAGTCACAGGACACCGGGAAAGGGAAATAATAAATTGGGCCCAATTTGGACATTTTCACATAGGGGTGTACTCACTTTTGTTGCCAGCGGTTTAGACATTAATGGCTGTGTGTTGAGTTATTTTGAGGGGACAACAAATTTACACTGTTATACAAGCTGTACACTCACTACTTTACATTGTAGCAAAGTGTCATTTCTTCAGTGTTGTCACATAAAAAGATATAATAAAATATTTACAAAAATGCGAGGGGTGCACTCACTTTTGTGAGATACTGTATATATATATATATAAAAAAAAGAAACCCACACCCAAACAATCCATTTATAAAAATATGGTGATGCAGCTGTTATCTCTTACCCTCTGGGTTATATGCAAACCAATATAAATATTAGACAGCGCTTGCTAATGCTAACAATGTATAAAAACATGACAAATGTGTTCAGTTCAAAAAAATGTTGTGCCACTCTATGTGATCCAAACAAAACAGTTTATAATAAACTCATTATGCAAAATAAGTACTATATATATATATACTAATTATAACTAATGTGCTCAGTCCAAAAAAAAAATGTTTTCTATTCCTGCAGAATCCATACAAAGGAAACTTCACATGATGTCAAAAGTCAACTGTGCTTTGGTGGTCACCCCAAAACCTGTACAGATCTCCTTGTTGGCCTCTTTTATGAATATCCATTCCATTATGATACTTGGATCCATATTCCATTAACTCGATTAGCAAGAGGATTCAGAAGAAGGAGAGGAGTCCTCTCATTATGTGAAAGTGTTAATACCGCTTCCATTCAAAGCTAATGGTCCGATAATACAAAACAATGTGGAAGCCACCTGACTCTCAGCATGCGTTACACCGGATGTTGGTTACATTTTTGGCTGCCCTCCCCTTGTGTCATCGTAGACAACCTCCCGCTCCTCCTTAATCCACCTATGCCATTCAAAAACAAAAGCTAAAGTTTTACTCGCACTTTTGCCAATTTTCACGCAAATTTTGATGTTAATCCACTGCTCCAGATTCCTGTCACTCATTTTCTGGCAACAGCACCACACACACACGTGTTATTTCTTCTACTGAGTCAACTGGTCTGTGACCCAGGCGACTGCAAGTCAGAATATATCAGAACACGCTCAAATGAGAATGGCGGTGTTATTTGCTACTATAGTTCTCTGCTGCGAGCATTCCAGGAATTAAATCACATCTCGTATTCCATATTAAAAACACACACACACAAATAAAAAGTGTTCTGTGAAAAATAGTTTGGAGTGAAAATATTTACAGATTGTGGATAACATAAGTAATTTTACTTAAAGCAGTATGAAGCCCAAAACCGAAAATGTAATATATTGCAGCTTACCAGTCTATGCATGTGGTGGCTGCATTAGTTTTCTTTTTTTTAGGCTTTTTTCCCTCTGTTTTCACCTGGCGATCAGGCCAGTAACACACCTCCTGTATTACAATATCCCCACTCTGGATGAAGGACCACAGGGGGCAACTTTGGATAGTATTATTGTCAGTCTGGGGGGATGGGAGTGTTAGATTTAATAGAAGATTTAGATACACTAACAAACTGAAGCCAAACTCCAGCTTACACTGCAGTTACAACATCATTTGTTTCTCTTTTGAGAAAAAGCGTTTACATGAATAAATAAAAGCTGATCATTGTAAGCACACCTGTCAGCTGTAAATGGTTTGTCTCAACACTCTAACTGATACATTTGTAAGACAGCTTGTTCTGTTTAAAAACAACAAACTTACTGGCACGATCACCAAGTGAAAATTAAGGTAAGAAAGCATAATAAAAGCCAACAAATGCAGCCATCACATCTAAGAATTGTTACGCTGCAATATAATAAATGTTTGCTTTTGGGTTTAATACCACTTTAAAGTGGTTGTAAAGCATTTTGTTTATATTAAAATAATAAACATGTTATACTTACCTGCTCTGTGCAACAGTATTCAACAGAGCGGCCCAGAACCTCTTCTTTTGGGGTCTTTTGGGGTCCAGAGGCTCTAATAGGCTTCAAAATAGGGTGGGCTCAGGGCACAGAGCACTGCATCCCGATCCCACCCTGTTGCGTGACATAGCAAATTAATTTTCGCTATTTTCGCTTTAACATTCCACCCTGCCAATCAGGAGGCAGGCCAGTGAGACCTGTCTCCTGATTGGCCAATGCATTAGGCGATCCTATTGGATGCCTAACGCTTTGGCAGAAGAGGAGACACGGAGCCTGAGGACTGGAGCTGGGCGGACACAGAAGTCACGGCTTCCTGCCACTACAGAAGAAGAGGAGGAGAGCCCCATCACACCAGGAGAGGAGTAGAGCCACATGAGCAGTAAGTGCTGCCGGACCGACCACGCGGGGGGGGTTGGTTAAAGTGACAGCCGGCAGAGGCACCTGGCTGCATATGATGGGCACAGTGGCTGTATTTGGTGGGCACAGTGGCTGCACATGATGGGCACAGTGGCTTTATTTGGTGGGCACAGTGGCTGCATATGATGGGCACAGGGGCTGCATTTGATGGCAAAGTGGCTGTATTTGATTGGCACAGTGGCTGCATATGATGGGCACAGAGGCTGCATATGATGGGCACAGTGGCTGTAATTTGCTGGGCACAGTGGCTGCATACAGTATGATGGGCACAGTTGGCTGCATATGATGGGTACAGTGGCTGCATACAGTATGATGGGCACAGTTGGCTGCATATGATGGGTACAGTGGCTGCATGTGATGGACACAGTGGCTGCATTTGATGGCACAGTGGCTGTATTTGATGGGCACAATGGCTGCATATCATGGGCACAGTGGCTGCATATGATGGGCACAGTGGCTGTGTTTGATGGGCACAGTGGCTGCATTTGAGGGCACAGTGGCTGTATTTGATGGGCACAGTGGCTGTATTTGATGGGCACAGTGGCTGCATATGATGGGCACAGTGGCTGCATGTGATGGGCACAGTGGCTGCATATGATGGGCACAGAGGCTGCATGTGATGGGCACAGTGGCTGCATTTGATGGGCACAGTGGCTGCATATAATGGGCACAGTGGCTGCATATGATGGGCACAGTGGCTGCATTTGATGGGCACAGTGGCTGCATTTGATGGGCACAGTGGCTGCATTTGATGACACCGTGGCTGTATTTGATTGGCACAGTGGCTGCATTTGATGGGCACAGTGGCTGCATATGATAGGCACAGTGGCTGCATATGATGGGCACGGTGGCTGCATTTGATGGCACAGTGGCTGCAATTGATGGCACAGTGGCTGCATATGATGGGCACAGTGGCTGCATTTGATGGTACAGTGGCTGCATTTGCTGGGCACAGTGGCTGCATTTGCTGGGCACGGTGGCTGCAATTGATGGCACAGTGGCTGCATATGATGGGCACAGTGGCTGCATTTGATGGTACAGTGGCTGCATTTGATGGGCACAGTGGCTGCAATTGATGGCACAGTGGCTGCATATGATGGGCACAGTGGCTGCATTTGATGACACTGTGGCTGTATTTGATGGGCACAGTGGCTGAATTTGATGGGCACAGTGTCTGCATATGATGGGCTAAGTGGCTGTATTTGATGGGCACAGTGGCTGCATATGATGGGCACGGTGGCTGCATTTGATGGCACAGTGGCTGCAATTGATGGCACAGTGGCTGCATATGATGGGCACAGTGGCTGCATTTGATGGTACAGTGGCTGCATTTGCTGGGCACGGTAGCTGCTATTGATGGCACAGTGGCTGCATATGATGGGGACAGTGGCTGCATTTGATGGTGCAGTGGCTGCATTTGCTGGGCACGGTGGCTGCAATTGATGGCACAATGGCTGCATTTGATGTACACAGTGGCTGCATTTGCTGGGCACGATGGCTGCAATTGATGGCACAGTGGCTGCATATGATGGGCACAGTGGCTGCATTTGATGGCACAGTGGCTGCATTTGATGGGCACGGTGGTTGCATTTGATGGGCACAGTGGCTGCAATTGATGGCACAGTGGCTGCATTTGATGGGCACAGTGGCTGCATTTGATGGGCACAGTGGCTGCAATTGATGGCACAGTGGCTGCATTTGATGGGCACAGTGGCTGCATTTGATGACACAGTGGCTTTATTTGATGGGCACAGTGGCTGTATTTGATGGGCACAGTGGCTGCATATGATGGGCACGGTGGCTGCATTTGATGGCACAGTGGCTGCAATTGATGGCACAGTGGCTGCATATGATGGGCACAGTGGCTGCATTTGATGGTACAGTGGCTGCAATTGGTGGCACAGTGGCTGCATATGATGGGCACAGTGGCTGCATTTGATGGTACAGTGGCTGCATTTGCTGGGCACGGTGGCTGCAATTGATGGCACAGTGGCTGCATATGATGGGCACAGTGGCTGCATTTGATTTGTACAGTGGCTGCATTTGCTGGGCATGGTGGCTGCAAGTGATGGCACAGTGGCTGCATTTGATAGGCACAGTGGCTGCAATTGATTGCACAGTGGCTGCATATGATGGGCACAGTGGCTGCATTTGATGGCACAGTGGCTGTATTTGATGGGCACAGTGGCTGCATTTGATGGGCACAGTGACTGCATTTGATGGGCACAGTGGCTGCATTTGATGGGCACAGTGGCTGCAATTGATGGCACAGTGGCTGCATTTGTTGGGCACAGTGGCTGCATTTGATAGGCATAGTGGCTTCAATTGATGGCACAGTGGCTGCATATGATGGGCACAATGGCTGCATTTGATGGCACAGTGGCTGTATTTGATGGGCACAGTGGCTGCATATGATGGGCACAGTGGCTGTATTTAATGGGCACAGTGGCTGCATATGATGGGCACAGTGGCTGCATTTGATGGCACAGTGGCTGCATTTGATGGACACAGTGGCTGTATTTAATGGGCACAGTGGCTGCAATTGATGGGCACAGTGGCTGCAATTGATGGCACAGTGACTGCATATGATGGGCACAGTGGCTGCATTTGATGGCACAGTGGCTGCATTTGCTGGGTACAGTGGCTGCAATTGATGGCACAGTGGCTGCAATTGATGGCACAGTAGCTGCATTTGATGGCACCGTTGCTGCATTTGATGGGCACAGTGGCTGCAATGGATGGCACAGTGGCTGCATATGATGGGCACAGTGGTTGCATTTGATGGTACAGTGGCTGCATTTGCTGGGCACAGTGGCTGCAATTGATGGCACAGTGGCTGCATTTGATGGTACAGTGGCTGCATTTGCTGGGCACAGTGGCTGCAATTGATGGCACAGTGGCTGCATTTGATGGGCACAGTGGCTGCATGTGATGGGCACAGTGGCTGAATTTGATGGGCACAGTGGCTGCATATGATGGGCACAGTGGCTGCATTTGATGGCACAGTGGCAGCATTTGATGGGCACAGTGGCTGCAATTGATGGCACAGTGGCTGCATTTGATGGGCACAGTGGCTGCATATGATGGGCACAGTGGCTGCATTTGATGGACACAGTGGCTGTATTTAATGGGCACAGTGGCTGCAATTGATGGGCACAGTGGCTGCAATTGATGGCACAGTGGCTGCATATGATGGGCACAGTGGCTGCATTTGATGGCACAGTGGCTGCATTTGCTGGGTACAGTGGCTGCAATTGATGGCACAGTGTCTGCAATTGATGGCACAGTAGCTGCATTTGATGGCACCGTGGCTGCATTTGATGGGCACAGTGGCTGCAATGGATGGCACAGTGGCTGCATATGATGGGCACAGTGGTTGCATTTGATGGTACAGTGGCTGCATTTGCTGGGCACAGTGGCTGCAATTGATGGCACAGTGGCTGCATTTGATGGTACAGTGGCTGCATTTGCTGGGCACAGTGGCTGCAATTGATGGCACAGTGGCTGCATTTGATGGGCACAGTGGCTGCATGTGATGGGCACAGTGGCTGCATTTGATGGGCACAGTGGCTGCATATGATGGGCACAGTGGCTGCATTTGATGGCACAGTGGCAGCATTTGATGGGCACAGTGGCTGCAATTGATGGCACAGTGGCTGCATTTGATGGGCACAGTGGCTGCATATGATGGGCACAGTGGCTGCATTTGATGGCACAGTGGCTGTAATTGATGGCACAGTGGCTGCATTTGATGGGCAAAGTGGCTAAATTTGATAGGCACAGTGAGGCTGCAATTGATGTTTTTTTAAGTATTTTTCATAATTCTTCCGTTTGTTTGCACCCCCCAAAAAATTTTGAGCACCAGCCGCCACTGGGATGAGGACTCGCTGTGTTTGGAGGAAGAAAAATGCTGACTATGACCCTAAGAACACCATCCCTACAGTCAAGCATGAGGAGGAAACATTATGCTTTGGGGCTGTTTCTCTGCTAAAGGTACAAGCCGACTTTGCTGCATTGACGGGCCAATGGACGGGGCCATGTATTGTAAAATCTTGGATGAGAACTTTCTTCCCTTAGCCAGAACACTAAGGATGGGTCATGAGTGAGTCTTCCAGCATGAAAATGACCCAAAACTTACTGCCGAGACAACAAAGGATTGCGCAAAAAGAAGCACATTAAGGCCACGGAGTGGCCTAACCAGTCTCCAGACCTTAATCCTATAGAAAATTTATGGAGGGAGCTGAAAGTTATGCTCTGTACACACGATCGGACTTTCCGCAACAAAATTGTGGATTTTTGTTTGAAGGTTGTTGGCTAAAACTTGTCTTGCATACACACAGTCACACAAATGTTGGCCAACGCGGTGACTTACAAGATGAACGACGAGCCGAGAAAAAGGAAGTTTAGTAGCCAGTGCGGCTCCTTCTGCTTGATTCTGTGCATGCATGAACTTTTGTGCAACTTTCCGACAACAAAGTTTTATTGGTGGAAAATTTGAGAACCTGCTAAGAAACATTTGTTGGCGGAAAGTCCAACAGCAAATGTTCGATGGAGCATACACACGGTCGGACTTTCTGACAACAAGCTCACATCCAACATTTCCTGTTGGATAATCCGACCGAGTGTACGTGGCATTAGAGTTTCCAAGCAGCAGCCAAGAAACCTTAAGGATTTAGAGAAGATCTGTAAAGAAGAGTGGACCAAAATCCCTGAGATCTGTGTAAACTTGGTCACCAACTACAAGAAATGTCTTACATCTGTGCTTGTCAACAAGGGTTTCTCCACCAAGTACTAAGTCATGTTTTGCTTGAGGATCAAATGCCTATTTTTCTCACTGAACTGCAACTCAATTTATAGCATTTGTTTCGTGTTTTTTTCTGGATTTCTGGTTGATATTCTGTCTCTATCATTTAAAATACACCTATTACAAAATCTGCAGGGGATCAAATAATTATTTTCCCCCCTGTATAACTTTCATGCAAACCAATCAATATACACTTATTGGAATTTTTTTAACCAAAGACATGTAGAAGAATATATTTTGGCCTAAATTTAACAAGAATTTTTTTTTAACGAATATGTTTTGTAAAAGAAAGTAAACAGTATTGTTTTTTTTTCAAAAATTTCAGTCTTTTTTCATTTATATAATAAAAATAAAAAACCCAGTGATGATCAGATAGAAAGCTCTATTTGTATGGGAAAAAATGATATAAATTTCATAGCTGTACAGTGTTGCATGACCGTACAATTCCCAGTTAAAGTAGCGCGGTGCTAAATAGCAAAAATTGGCCTGGTCAAGAAGGGGGTAAAACCTCCCGGAGCTATGGTGGTTAAACAAAAATATTCAAATTGTGTTATGTTTGTTCCTATATCCTAAGAGGGTGAATAAAGCACAATTTTTATATAATAATCCAAGAAAACAAAGCCCAGTGCAATAAATGCATATCCCTCTTCTTTATATAGTCATACAATCCAATGACTAAAAACAATTAAAACATCTCTGATGAACATCTGATCCAAGTGCCATGAGAAAGTGGGCACTTTACATGAGAAACATTTATTGGCTGGTTGTGCTTTAATTGTTTTTAGCGTTTTGAAATTATGGCTAAAGAATAGTGATGATGTTTTTCTTGGATTTTTATATTTGGTTGCTTACTTACTAGGAGTACCGAGACCGACTGCTATGATTTCACAGGGGTCAGACATGTGGGATCTCCAAGGACAATCTCTTCAGTATGGATTAGTCTGAGCTCCCTCCAGAGCTAGACTGACCATACACTATGCATCCCGATTCTCCTTTAGATCTACCATCAATTTTGTAGTGCAAAGACCTGCCTGATTCGATGCTAATGATCATAGGTGTGCGCAGCCTAATGCATTAGGGTGTGCACCCTTAAGCTCAAACACACATGCATGTGTATGTATCTACATATATATGACTCCGGCACATTGATCTCCCTGCTGGCACAGTGAAAGAGAAAAGGATAAACACTTCTCTTATGGCAGAGCCGGTAAGAGGGAGATCTTTACGGCCGCACAGCCGTTTTTTCCTATGTTATGTTTGGTGCACATGAGCACCTTATAAATGTGAGTACCCCATGTGGGGATTGGATGTGATTTTAATAAAAGTATCCTACGGTATTATACTATATTAGCCTTTTTCTTTTATGTGGTCTGATGTGAGTGGAGCCATAAAGAATCCAGTGTGGGAATCAGCTGTACCTAATACTGAGCCCAGGGGGGGCTCCAAAAGCGTGTATTGACACAATTAAAACCTGTGTCACACGCTCCAAGGTGAGCGCAATCACATTGGGGGTCACCAAGGCACTTCACAGCATGTTTTTCTTTGGGCACGTTTGATTCAAAACCGGAACTTTTTCTTTGAACCATCACCATTACACTGACTTTTATTTGAACTTGGTCACTTTATGTTACTGGATTGGAAGATTTTTTCACGGATGTGATTTGAACACTTTTATTAGGGCGATTATAGTTTCAATTCGCCCACGCATGTGATTGATTTACTCTGTTTGTGTTTTACGAATATATATATTGTTTTATTTAAAATTTTTTTTTTTTTTTTTTTTTTTTTTTTTTCTCTTTTTTCATTTTAATCACAGTGGATCTACATATGTGTAACATTTTTTAGCATATACACCTTATTAGGAATGATTATATTTTAATCACTGTGGATTATATATTTATCTTATTACGTTTTTCTATGCACATTGCACTTTGTGATTTATTGCACTGGATATTTTTTTAGTGTGTTTGGTCATAGGATTCACACAGCAGGTGATCTTAGTAAGTGATCAGAGCTTTAGGATTCACACAGCAGGTGATCTTAGTAAGTGATCAGAGCTTTAGGCTCTATTTGATTTGCACGCTTTATTATCTATGATTTGTACTTAGATTTACAGTTATTCAGTTACACCCCTAGGCGCGGCGCATTTTTTTCATATATCATTTATCGCACGGTCATGAATACGTGATCTGCGCCTGCAGCCGGGTAGCTGTTTGGTTGAATTTCCATTAAGGCACTGGATAATTGTGGCTCGCAAGATTTTTTTCCATAATTTTTTTCCATAATTATGAGATCTTTACCATGTTCCTGATGCTACACAGAACGATAACGCTAATGCGCATGGGGGGATTAGGGTGTGCCTTGGCACACCCGGCACACCCTGTGCGCACGCCTATGCTAATGATATCAATTGTTTTGGTTGGTCCTCATGTTTCATAGTTTTGGTAAAGCTAAAGGACATTGTACAGGGGTTGTACAATAAGATTGTAGAGTGTATGGCCAGCCTTAAAGCCATATTAAACCTGGAGCCAAAAATGTAATATATTGTAGGATACCGATCATTAGATGTGGTAGCTGCATTTGTTTTCTTTTTTAGGCTCTTTCTCCTCTGTTTTCTTTTTTTTTTCAGATTTCCCCCTCTGTTTTCACCTGGTGATCTGACCAGTAACATATCTCCTGTATTAGAGTTCCTCCACTCTGGATAAAGGAGCCCGGGGGCACCTTTGAACAGCAGCATTGTCAGTGGGGGGGAGTGTTAGTGTACTAGAAGAATTAAATACACTAACAAGTTGAAACCAAGCTCCATCATATACTTTCTAAACACATACAGGAAACAGTTTTTGCTTTTTGGGATAAAGGTTTTAGATAAATAAATACACGCTGATCATTGTAGGCACCTCTGCTAATGTTAAATGGTTTGTCTCATCTCTTTAACTGATACGTTCTGCTGGAGAGCTTGTTCTTTTGAAAAGCAATAGACAGGCTCCTTGCACACTGGGCTTAAAAAAAACATCAGTTCCCTTGGCAGAAAAAAAATGCTTATATAGAGTGTTTTTGCACAGAGTTTAAGTGAGTTTAGGAGACTTTAGCATTTTTCCGCCAGAAAGCTCCAATCAGAAACGCAAACCAGAAGGTTTTCTCTTCTTGCCTCTAATCGCTGAGCTCAAAATATGCCTCTATTCGTTCTAATGCACATGGACACATAAGATAACATAGAGCTGCTTTTACAGGCAAAACACAAAACTCCTATAGAAGCAGCCATTTAAGCCAGTGTGCGTTGACACATACAGTTTAGAAGAGTTTACGAAAGGTTTGCGTTTTTTTTTCTGCCAGAAAGCTCAAAATCAAAAATGCAAACCAGAATGGGTTTTTTTCCTGCCTCGAAACCCTGAGCTCAAATTATGCCTGTAATCATCCTAATGTGCATGGACACATAGGATAACATGTGTTCTTCAGGCAGAACACAAAACTTCTGTAGAAGCAGTGATTTTTAAGCCAGTGTGGATGGACCCTTATCCTGGTTCACATTGATGCTACTTTGAAATCGTGCTACCTCACTTGAAGTAGCGCGATCTCAAAGTAGCAGGTCAGCGCGTGGGTTTTTTTTCCTGCCTCTAAATGCTGAGCTCAAAATATGCCTCTTAACGTCCTAATGTGCATGGACACATAGGATAACATTGAGCTGCTTCTACAGGCAGAACACAAAACTCTTGTAGAAGCAGCCATTTTTAAGCCATTGTGCATGGAGCCTTACTGGCCAGATCACTAGGTGAAAATAAGGAAAAGAAAGCCTAAAAAAAAGAATATGAATGCAACCAGGAGGGCTTCATGAACACAGCCTATTTTGACTGGTGGCTGCAGGAAAATCCAAAACGCGGCATAAGTTTGTGTTTTCCGGTGGCTGGCGGTCAAAACATTCCTATCCTGAACGTGATTCTTCCGTGTTCAGGAGAGGGGGGTTGAGGCAAATTGAAGCTCCCCTAACCGTGGCAGCTCCTAAATTCTTGCAAAAGCCTATGTGTGCATGGACACATATGGGGTTGATTTACTAAAACTAGAAAGTACAAAGTCTGGTGCAGCTGTGCATGGTAGCCAATCAGCTTTTAACTTCATCCTGTTCAATGAAGCTGTGACATAAAACCTGCAAGTTGATAGGTTTCTATGCAGAGCTGCACCAGATTTTGCACAATCTAGTTTTAGTAAATCAACCCCTTAGATTTTTTTGGAGTTGAGTTTAGGAGCTTTAGCAAAAAAAACACCAAAAGCTCCTAAACTCAAGTTTAGGAGCTGTAGTGTACATGAACCCTAACAAATTGAAGCCAAACTCCAGCTCACATTGCAGTTATACAAACAGTTGCAACCGTTTTTTTCTTTTGGAATAAAGGTTTTAGCCCAGGTTCATACTGAGCTGCGGGAATAAAGAGGCCGTGCGAGTTCAGCTAAACTTGCATGATTTCACTCCCGCATGTCAATCCCGATTTCAGCCGCGATTTCAGAGACATCTGTGCAGGATTCTGCACAGATGTCAATGTTAATCGCAGCCCGAAATCACAAAAAGTAGTACAGAAACTACTTTTTGAAATCGGTGCGGTGCCGCAAATGCAGAGTCGCACCGATTTGGACGGTGCAATTGCCGCCGATTTGACATGCAATTTGACATTTGAACCAGGGCTTACATTAATAAATAAAAGTTCATCATTGTGAGCACCCCTCTTGTTTCTCTCAACACTCTGATACATTTGCAGGAGAATTTGTTCTGTTTAACCACTTCCCGCCCGCCATAAAGCAATATGACTTCAGCAAAGTGGTTCTGTTATCCTGACGGGACGTCATATGACGTGATCAGGATAACAAGCCGGCGTGTGCCAGCGGGGGTGTGCAGTGTGGCGATCGGTGGTGCAGCGTGTCAGTCTGACACTTTGCATCTCCGATCTGGGTAAAGAGCTTCTCTGATGGAGGCTCTTTACCATGTGATCATCTGTGTCCAATCACAGCTGATGACGGTGTAAACAGGAAAAGCCATGTATCGGCTTTTCCTCACTCGCATCTGACAGACGTGAGTAGAGGAGAGCCGATCAGCTGCTCTCCTGACAGGGGGGGTCTGTGCTGATTGATTATCAGTGCAACACCCCCAAGGATGCCCACCCAGGACCACCAGGGATGCCACCAGGACCACCAGGGATGGCCACCACTGATGAGCACTGGGTATGCCACCCATGGCCACCAGGGATGCCAATGTGTGCCCACATATCATGCCAATCAGTGCCCATCAGCAATGCCTGCCAGTGCATCCATAGCAGTGATGCCCATCAGTGCCATCTATTAGTGTCCATCCATGCCCATCAGTACCACCTATCAGTGTCCATCAGTGCCGCCTATCTGTGCCCATTAGTGTCACCCATAAGTACCCATCAGTTCAGCCTTTCAGTGCCTATCAGTGTCGCCTTTCAGTGCCCATCTGTGCTGCCTATCAGTGCCCATTAGTGCTGCATATCAGTGCTGTCTATCAGTGCCACCTATCAGTGCCCATCAGTGTCACATATCAGGGCCCATCATCAGTGCCACTTCATTGGTGCCACCTCATCAGTGCCCATCAGTGCGGCATTATCAGTGCCCGTCAGTGAAGGAGAAAACTTACTTATTTACAAAATTTTATAACGGAAACGAAGAAAAAAATTTTTTTTTCTAAATCCTCTGGCTTGTTTTTATTTGTTTAGCAAAATATAAAAACCCCAGAGGTGATCAAATACCAGCAAAAGAAAGCTCTATTTGTGGGATCAAAATGATAAAAAACAATTTGTTTCGGTACAGTGTAGCATGACCGCGCAATTGTCATTTAAACAGCGACAGCGCTGAAAGCTAAAAATTGGCTTGGGCAGGAAGGGGAGAAAGTGCCAGGTATTGAAGTGGTTAAAAACAACAAAATTACTGACCAGATCACCAGACGAGCAAAGGAAAGAAAGCCTAATGCCCCGTATACACAAGCAAAATTTCCGTCGGAAAAATCTTGGATGTTTTTTTCGACGGAATTCCGCTCAAGCTTGGCTTGCATACACACGGTCACACAAAAGTTCTCTGAACTTTCCACCGTCAAGAATGCGGTGACGTACAACACTACGATGAGCCGAGAAAATGAAGTTCAATGCTTCCGAGCATGCGTCGAATTGTTTCCGAGCATGCGTCGAATTATTTCCGAGCATGCGTAGGAATTTTGTGCGTCGGAATTGCTACAGACGATCGGAATTTCCGATCAGAACTTTTTCTGTCGGAAAAATAGAGAACATGCTCTCAATCTTTTGCTGGCAGAAATTCCGACAGCAAAACTCCGATGGAGCATACACACTGTCGGGATTTCCGACCAAAAGCTCTCATCAGACTTTTGCTGGCGGAATTTCCGATCGTGTGTACGAGGCATTCGAAAACGAATACAGCCATGACATCTAAGATTTGGTAAGCTGTAATATAATAATAGTTTGCTTTTGGGTTTAATACTGCTTTAAAGTGCCACACATCTACTTCACTTGCATATTTTATATGATGATGAATTAAATCATTATCAGGTGACCCTCTCTCTGTGCCCATAAGTATTACATACGCCAGAAATGATTTGCATCCAATAAAAAGGAAAGACATTACTTAACTGTTTTCACAGTTTAACATGAAGAAGACAAGAAATGAAAATGAAAATATAATTGTCCTGACCAGAAGTGGAATAATCTCTTCATTATTAGAGTAAAGAATGTAGTGAAAACGATCTTGTTTGCTATTGCTAAGCATACTTGTACACTACAATTAACTGATGAATGAGGGTTCTCCTGTGGAAAGCTATTTGATGAGTTGGAGTTCACCGAAATCTCCACTTGAAAAGTCCCCAGCATACAGATCGCCTGTAATCCTGATGGTGAGTGCAGGAGAGAAGAGTGTGAGAATTCCATTAGAAAAGCTGGATGCTCTGCACTTAACTCTTCTGGTCCAAGAATGCTTTTGGTGTGTGCTCCTGCAGGGGAGAGCTGTCAATGAAAGGGATGAAAGTGGCAGCATTACCTTCCCCTCTCCACTACGACCTCACACCGAGCTCCTTTCCAGGACACAGAGCTCTTGTTTTTAAAGAGGTGCAAATGAAACGAGATTAGACTTTCTCTGGTGGAGTCCCTTAACGATTGTCATGTGATAATGAAGAGGCAGCAGCGGGGGTCTTAGCTGCTCTGTGATCAGTACAAAACCAGGCAACAAGCAGAGCTAGAGCATCTCCTGCTCCACACCATCCCCAGGCTGAGCCTCCCTACTACTACTACCTACCCATCTCAGCAGCACGATGAGACTCCTTCCACTTGGGCTCCTTGTAGGACTACTGATCACAGCCTCCTCTGCCTGATTCATTCCTATCTGTCACACTGCAGCTAGAGGACTGAGACTCGTCCTCCAGCATCCTGCAAACTTTTCACTCTTGCTGCTGATGCAGGATAAAAAGAAGACCTTCTGACTTGCTCTCTCTCTACTCATTGATCTACTTTTTTTCTGCATGAAAATTGAATTCAATACACCTAGCAATCGCAAACTGGATTTTACTCTTTCCTGAAAGAAAAAAAAAATCAAGTATGCCTCGACCAGGGAAAAACTCCTATAGTGATCAGAAGCCACCCTACTCCTACATCTCCCTGACTGCTATGGCCATCCAGAGCTCCACCGAGAAGATGTTACCCCTGAGTGACATTTACAAGTTCATCATGGACCGGTTCCCCTACTACAGAGATAACACCCAGAGGTGGCAGAACTCCCTAAGGCACAATTTATCTTTCAATGACTGCTTCATCAAGATCCCTAGAAGACCTGACCAGCCTGGCAAAGGTAGTTTTTGGGCACTGCACCCAGACTGTGGGGACATGTTTGAGAATGGCAGCTTCCTGAGGAGAAGAAAAAGGTTTAAAGTGCACAGAGCTGAGCACCTGGCCTCCAAAAGTCACCAGATGATCCATTATTTTCATCACCAGCATGGACAAACCAAACTGGGGCTCACTACTTCAGAGAATGCGGCAGTGGCAGGGATTGGGAGATTACCCCACTTTCAGCCATATAGCCTCAATGGGAGCCAGTCCACGGGGTTCAAGCACCCCTTCGCTATAGAGAACATCATTGGCAGAGATTATAAAGGGGTGATGAGTGGTGGTCTCCCTTTAGCATCCATGATGCATCACCTGGGATACCCAGTGCCCAGTCAACTTAGCAACATGGTCAGTTCCATGTGGCCCCACGTTGGCATGATGGACCCTATGGCAAGCATGACAGTGCCACAAGAGTATGGGCATTTTGGGGTGCCAATGAAAACTATTTGCCATGCCCCAAGTCAGACTATCCCAGCTGTGCCTGTCCCTATAAAACCAACAGCCTCTCTGCCACCAGTATCCGCAATCCCAAGCCTGACTGTCAATCCCTCTAGCATGTGCAACCCTACAGCCACAGTGGCCGCTTCTATTCTGGAGCAGTCTGCGTCCACTCACTCGGACAGTAAGAATAGTATGCTGCACTCAGTGCTGGTCCATTCCTAGCTTACCATCTGCAGCCCCACACAGGGACCATCATATACTCCAGTGGTCCCCAACCTCAGTCCTCATGTACCTCCAACAGGGCATGTTTTCAGGATTTCCTTCGCCTTGCACAGGTGCTTTAACTCGGTCTCAATGGCTGAATATTTCTGACAGCTAAAGGAAAATCCCAAAAATATTGCCTGTTGGGGGTACCTGAAGACTGGGGTTTGGAACCATTTATGTACTCTATATCTACTGGACAGAGTTAAATTCGCTCGAAAACGACATGAGTTTCCATAAAGCGTAGCTATAATAAATTATTTTAAGTTATATGTTATATGTGTTTTGGGTTGGCGACGTTCTCGGAACCATATTTTTCTTACTTGAAGCATAGAATTATTTGGTATCCTCCTAAAGATTCACCTGCCATGAATAAAGCTGGACTCTAAGATGCAAAGATAGTTCCATTATTTGTAAGATGAATTTCTTTTAGATGAGCTTTTATAATTGTTTTCTCCCCTATGTCGCCTACAAATACCTTTATTTGGTCCCCAATGTGCTACTGTATGTCCATGTTTTCTGAGCAAGCAAGCACTTTACTGTATAAAATGTAGACACTCTATTATTGGGTTCATCCTTACTTTATTAATGCACTGTGTTCATGCAGATATTCTGCTCATCTGTATTGGTGGATTATTAAATGTCATTTGAAGTCAGACTTTACTGTATCTTCTTATATTACTCAAAGTTTCACATTTCTTTTCTTCTAACTACACTCTGGTACTTCATCCAAAAAAACCTGTTGCGCTCGTAAGGGGTGCAATGTGAAGCGCATTACAATGACAGGATACTGACAACATTGTCGGGATTATCAGCAGCTGATTCATTTATTGCTGAGGCTAAATTCTAGTTAGTGGAGTTTTCTATACATTTAAGAAATATGTGTGAGAGACAAATATATCCTTTCCGCATGTATAGAGAGAGAGAGAAGGTTGAGTATATATATATATATATATATATATATATATATATATATATATATATATATATATATATATATATATATATATATTAAATTGACAGCAGAGATGAATTCACAAGAACTATCTATCTATCTATCTATCTATCTATCTATCTATCTATCTATCTATCTATCTATCTATCTATCTATCTATCTTTCTATCTATCTATCTATCTATCTATCTATCTATCTATCTATCTATCTATCTATATCTAAATATAGATATATTTATATGTATAGATAGATAGACAGATATCTTTTTATTATTATTTTATATTTTATTTGTATTTTATTTTATTTATATATATGTATATATATATATATATATATATATATATATATATATATATATATATATATATATATATATATATATATATATATATATATATATATTACATATGTATTTATATTTTATTTTATATATTTATTTTATTTTATTTTATCATTAACCTCTACTGTCATTTTTTACGGGACTCTATTTCTCATAGTACATAACGTGTTGTATACTGTACTTCTTGCAATAATTTGGAAATCTATGATGTAAATAGTAAGCATGTCACTGGCTTTATAAATGTTCACTATTCCCAATTATATAAAGCAATGATGTGTCACAGTAATAAAAAGGGGTACCAGCAGCTGAAAAGAAATATAGATAAATAGTTTAGATGTTGTTCTGGCTACCTGGCATTGGAAGCTTTTGCCAGCTAGCCAGGGCTGCCTATACTTAACTCTCTTCTTCCAGCCAGCTCTGTTCAAAGGAACTTACAGTAGACTGAAAGGAATATACTAGTGGAAACAATGGAAAAAATATATAATAATACGAAATAAAAAAAAAAAAATTGCAATTGTCTGCGCGCTTATGTAAGCTATATAGGATATTTTGGGACAATATAATGGCCTCATATGCAACTGGTAGACCTTATCTTAATGATATTCTTATATATTGTTTAATTCATATATTTTTCTATTTTATGTTGTACAAGTCTCACATGACAGAATTTATGTGTTTCCCATATCTTTCTACAAAGACAAGACACAACCCGTTGAGGAAAGCCGGACTTTCTGTAAAAATTGCCTATATCCATAAATTAGAGGTTTGATTACAGGTGCCTCCCAAATACAAAGATGAAGACAACTGAGAAATCAGTAAATCACACTCCAACAGCTAGCGAAACAAGTGATCACAAGTGATTTATTGCTGCTTAATAAGATAGTGGGAATCGGAAACCTTCACAATATAGTTACCTCCTTTCTGTATACAGTAATTTACAAAAGCTGATCACTTCAAGCGCTACCTATCCGAGATGTATGGATTTTTATTGCATAGTCTGTCCTGTCTTGTGGATGCGGCAATTGGCTACAACCACTTCAATGGGTCTCAGTGCAGACAAAAGTAATATTAATATTATTAGTATGTTTTATCATGATCACCATAAATAAAAATAACTTAAAAAATATTACTTCCTTTTAAAAAAATATACAACTTCAAAACTACAACTCAATGCGTAGACTCACTTGTTGCTGACAATTTCAAATGTTATGACTATTTAGCTGAATAGTATAGGATAAAGCTGATCATTGTGGACTTTTTAGTTATAAAGTTTTTTTTTTTCTTCAGTTTTTCTACGGTAAAGGTATCGCCCAGCGGTGGGTGTAGATAGTGGAATAAATGCAATCTAAAAATATTACTTGTAATACTGTAGTAAATTAGCTTCTTAAGTTGCATTGTTAATACATTAGAAGTTACTAAAACTTTCACACTTTTTAGTAGCAGAATATCGGGGATAAGTGAATAGGATATTTGTTTGCTAGATGTCCTGGAGCAAATCCACCTATTTTCCTATTTATTTTAGACTATATTTGTATTATGCATTATACGATTTTAGTATAGTACATTCTAAAACCCTTTGAGATATATATATTATATATTATATATATATATACATATACACACACACACACACACACATACATACATATACATATATACTGTCAGTGAAAATAACAATAGCAATGCAATAACAGAGACAACTCAGCGAAGGTGAGATGCTACCATAATCATCTGCCGATCTCTATCGTATCACAGGTAACTTGGCTATATACTTATCGATGTACTAGACTCCTCTCATTGCTCAATTGACCCACATTTAACCTTTTTTATTTAGATGGTATTTTTTTTATATAGATATATAGATATATATCTATATAGGTATAGATATATATCTATATATTTATACACAAATACATTTTTATTGTTTTATAGATAAGTAAATACATAGATATATATAGATATATCTATATAAATATATATAGATGTATCTATATATATATATATATATATATATATATATATATATATAGATATAGATATAGATATAGATATAGATATATCTATATATATGTGGGTGTACACACATACATATATAAAACATTAGGTTTCGAATATTATTGCCTTTTCGGACGCTCAGTGAATCCTCTTGTACGAATAGTACACGTGTGAAATAACTAACTAAAAATAAAAAAAGTTAAAGAAACTGTTAGAAAGTTAACAGTCCCCTTGTTCCACTGTTACTTTGGCGTATTATTAAATAAAGGAGTGCATTATCACTTGAAGCTATATTCTCTACAACCATCTAATAGTAATAATAAAATTACGATGATAATAATAACAAGAGCAACAATAATAATACAAGCAATTTGGACCATAACCTAATAATAATCATCCAAATAAATAATAAAGAAGAAATCATCCAATAATAATTATTTAAATAAATTATAAATCATATATAAATCCTGTATAATAATAATAATATATAATATATAAATCAATAACAAATAATATTAGACATGATCACTTTTACATTCCTTTGGAATTTACCTTTCTTTGGCTGCAGTTTCCAATTGAGCACAAGTTAACTACTCTTTTAGTGAAATGATCCATCTTCTCTACTTTACAGATACACTTTCTTTAGTATAAAACGACTACTTTAAGAAATAATTATATTGTTCTCAAAATGTGCAATATACTGTATTGGTTTGTAGCCAACACCGGTTCACTTGATGTTTTATAACTCTTTTGGTATCTAAGTACACCGATATGAAATTGGTGATACCAAAATAATGTAGTAAGCCACATTTTTTATATTATAGTGTTATATTTTATTCTCCAGACTGAGACATTGGTATTTGTAAATCCTGTAGCCTGGAGCAGAGAGTTGAAATATGGGCATCCTCCCACTGAGGGATAGTGTATAATAATGGACAGGACAGAGTAGATGGGGCTGATGCCACACACAGGCTACCTGGGAGGCACAGTACTGGACAATGACTATGAAATTACCTGTAATGTAGAAAGGAAACAGCTGCCAGATAGGCAGGTATGTTCTTTGGATTTATGTCTTGTGTTAGAGCACATAACCTACTGAGAGGTGCTGACTGAGGAAGACTGCTAGAAAGAACTCCGGTAAATATGTATAGCAGGCAGCACATGTTGAACCTGGGGGGTCTCTGGGTTCCTTTTTCTTGACATATAGCATTGCAAACATTGCAAACAGTAACTGTAAAGCTGCTTGTCCTGTATAAGTATAGTACATGTTGTGTATATATAGATCCTTCATATGCCATCAGGAATTATGATCAAATATTAAAAAAACACACGATCGGAGTACAATTAGGTCATAAACCATTGCATATGTACAGCATATGCATAAAACCAAGTGTGCATTGCAATCATACTAGAAGAAATTGTAATGCAGTATTTATTGCTACATTTATATAGTAACTTTATTACTAGAACAGGCAATGCATGTAATATTCAAAGGAAAAATCCTCTAAAACAAGCCCTTTTTGTAATTTTTTTTGTAATTTAATTTAGTTAAAAAGTAGCTTTTAATTTCAACCTGCAGGAAGGTTTGATTTTTAAAAAACTGCTAAAATCTCCTAAAATAAAGTAAATTTCATTGCAAGTATATATATATATATATATATATATATATATATATATATATATATATGGGAAACAAATACATTTTGACATGGCAGACAACTTTTACTTATACAAAACTGTCAAATGTGTAAACATAAGGGGGGGGACTGACTTTTAGCTGCTAAATTTGTTGCAACTAATTTATTAATTCAATAGAATGTAATTTAAAGAATTGTGGGTGAGATTTACTAAAACTTAAGAGTGCAAATGTGGTGCAGCTGTGCATAGAAAACAATTAGCTTCCATTTTTTTGTCAAAGCTAGTGAACAAGCTGAAGTTAAAAGCTGATTTGCTACCATGTAGAGCTGCACCAGACTTTAAGTGCACCAGTTTTAGTAAATCTCCACCACCAGGCAGACTATATAACACCTTGATCCTAACAGATATGTGGCAGACTTACCATAATTTAGTCAGGTTGGAATGATCATTACCACAGTGTCACACAATTGTCAGGTATGTCATGTCATGGGGAATATTATTTAATCATTTGCCAAAAATGAGGGTTTATAAATGGTGGCCAAAGGAAACATTTATAAATAAGAGGCTGTCATTTCACAAGAGCAGAATTTAAAGACCGCCAACATCTGAGTTATTTACATTTTTAAATGTTTCTATTAACATCTTTTTTGTCATTTGCCTGCTTTATGGCCCATACACACGATCTGAATATCGTACGAAAACTGTTGTCCGAGGAAGAATCGTATGATTTTCGAATCGTGTGTACACTACTTTCGACAGCCGATCACGACAGTTCATCCGATATTATTCGATCTGACATGCGATTTTCATTTAGTCAGTATAGTTGTCATCCGAAAATACAATACAAATACATTACAACACATGACATCACTTCCGATTTTTTTTTTCTGTCGTACGAGAATTTTCGTGACTTTATTTACCTATTCAATTTCTACTTGCGACTATTAAGCGAAAAAGGTCGTACGATCTGTCGTACGATATTCGGATTGTGTGTACGGGCCATAACAGCATGTTTCTGTGCTCTCTACTTGGGAAATGTTGGTCAGCGATAAAGTTTATACATAATTAATTACATCTGGGTGTATATTCACTGGTTCCAATATAGATATGTGAATGTATCCTGGATTATTGTAAATGTATTGGGCATTATCAACCTTCCTACCTGCACCTTGTGTTTTTTACATGCATAAAATGTGCTTTGATCATGTCATTTTATGGTGTTATTTGTTACTATGTATGCACAGCATATAGAGTAAATCTTCACCTTTCAGTATCAGAAATTTCTGCTTGTGATCAAACATGAGGCATGCAGCATGGCACTCCACAGGTTAATGCATGACCTCTGCGCTCCGTCTGTAGTCTAAGCACTGACAAATTCTGTGAAGAAACTACATATCCCACAATCTCTGGGTCTCTCTGTCTAACACTGGTGCAGGTTAGAGCTAAATACTAATTAGATCTGACACAGTCACAAACAGGCAGAGCAATCATCTGAGAAATCACCATACTGGAAGAGATGTATTTTCATTAAATTAGCACTTCCATATTTGTGATGAAACACAGAGGAAATGGCAATGCATGGATTGGACGCCGGACATAGGGACATCAAACTACAAACTGCTGCCACAACATGTGAACACATCATTACAAGGTAAGGAAAACAAACAACACAGGGAATATAACTGCACTAACACCTAGTTAAAACAACAAAAACATTGGAAAGGGCACAATGCCTTAAGCCCCCATTCAAATCGGTGTGATTTGTCATGCAATTTGACAGAGGAAATAGCAATGCAATTTCCAAATTGCATGACAAATTAAACCCCGTTGTTGGCAATGGAACTGTTCAAACTGCCATGACCCATGTTGCAGTGACTTTGAAAAACAATCCTGCACTACTTTTTGCCAATTTCATTGCGACTTGCATAGACTTCTGATGTATAAAGTCGCAAGCCGCAATTAAATCGGCAGTGCAAATCGCACTGCCAATTTCTGCTTTAATTCATGCAGTCTCTGCTTTAATTCACGCAAGCAGTCCTGAATAATCAGCTGTGAGAAACATGCAGTTATGGTGCCTTACATTGATGTCTTATACTATACAGCTGAGCTGTTTGGAGTCACATGTATGGACAAGGTTTGTTCTTGGACACTGCAGATAATTACTTAACATGGCAGTGCCCAAGTAGATTTATTATTACAGAGTAAGGCCCCTTTCACACAGGCTTAACAGAATCTGCTTGCTCAGCAGGGGATTGCTCTGCTGATCCCCACTGAGCAGGCAGATGACAGGTCCTGTCCGCTCCACTGTGCAGAGCGTACACAGACACAGTCCCGCTCTCCCCTATGGGGAAATCGGATGGAAACGGACCACCTGTCTGCAGGGCTGGTGCAAGGATTTTTGACACCCTAGGTGAAACCTCATTTTGCCGCCCCCCCCCTTGGCTCCACCCCTTACTCCACCCCCTTTGCCCTGCCCATGTATACCCCATCTTCTTAAGGAAGCACCCATCAAATGCGGCCTCACCAGTGCCTATCAAATGCAGCCTCACCAGCTCCCATCAATGCAGCCTGCCAGCGCCCATCAATGCAGCCTCACCAGTGCCCATAAAATGCAGCCCCACCAGCGCCCATCAAATACAGCCTACCAGTGCCCATGAATGCAGCCTGCCCATCAATGAATGTTTGCTTGCTTCCATTCATTCAGTAATCTGGACACAGACACTATGTGTGAACTATGTGTGATCAGCTGGCTGCTGATGCTGAGACTTAGTTGCTTGCTGCAGACAGAAGAGAGTAGGAACACCAGTGGCAGGGCTTCCTAGGCAGTAGTGCGCCCTAGACAGCTGCCTAGTTTGCCTAGTGGTAGCACCGGCCCTGCCTTTTTGTTTCCATCCGATCTGATCTGTCGGACGGATGGAAAATAGGACCACCATTGGTCTGTTTTTGGCAGATAGGATCGGATGGTGGTGGGTGTCATATATATATATTATTTATATATATATATTTTTATATATATATTATTTATATTTATTTTTAACCCACTGGTGCTGATAAATAGGAAAAAATAAGTCTTCTTCCTCTAAGAGAATCTGTGACAGAGATATTTCCGTGTAACAGCCAGTGAGATCTTCAGATCTAACTTTCATAAACTGCCCGTATGTGACAGAAAGGTTGTGTGCTGTGATGAGAAGCCGAGAACATGTTCTCTGCTCCTCATCTCAGCAACATAAATCCGTTACACATGAGAGATCAGCCGTGATCCTGAGGATCATGACTTTTATCTGTTTCATGAACTCCACATCCATACACTTCTATGTTAGTTTCTCAGAATGTAGTGAAACTAATGGATAATCATAACTGATAAGCAACTAGCATTTAAAAAAAAATTAGATCTTAGTAATGTCCAACTCCATATTCTCTTGGTACAGAAGTATTCCCTTAAAAGTGGGTCTAAATCCAAAACTAATATTGAAAGCGTTATTAAAACCAAAAATATAATATATTGAAGCTTATTAATCATTAGATGTGATGCCTGCATTAGTTTTCATTTTTAGGCATTTTTCACCTCTTTTTTTACCTGGCGCTCTGGCCAGTGACACACCTCCTGTATTATACAGACACTGCTTTGAAGGAGCATGAGGGTACCTTTGGACAGCAGCATACTTTTAAATCAGTTACAGCCATCGCTTTTTTTTTTCCTTTTGGGTTAAAGGTTTTACATAAATAAATAAATGCTGATCATTTTAAGAAACCCTACCGGTGTTAAATGGTTTGTCTCATCCCTTTAATTGCAAGAGAGCATTTCTGTTGAAAAACAACAGGCTTACTGGCTGGATCACCAGATGGAAATAGAAGAAAGCAAGCTTAAAAAAGAAACAAATACAGCCACGAATTGGTAACCTGTGCTATATTAAGTTCTTGATTTTGGCTTTATCTGCCACTTCTCTAATCTGCTGCTCCTTGTCAAAAAGTAGTCCAAAAACTACATTGGCTTATCTTTTTCTGGAACAGGGCTGTGGCATGCGGTGGAACCTGTGTGCAGGCAGAGGAACTGAATGACTATTCAGTTTAATGTCGATTTTAAAATGTAACTCCACTTTTGTTTTGAAAAAAACATTCCCCCCTGGCAGTGGTGGCTGGTGCTCAAAATTTTTGGGGGGCCGAAACTGAAAAAAAAAAAAGAAAAAATCAATTGCAGCCTCACTGTTCTCATCAAATGCAGCCACTGTGCCATCAATTGCAGCCACTGTGCCCATCAAATGCAGCTACTGTGCCCATCAAATGCAGCCACTGTGCCCATCAAATGCAGCCACCGTGGCCATCAAATTCAGCCACTGTGCCATCAATTTCAACCACTGTGCCCATCAAATGCATCCACTGTGCCCACAAAATGCAGCCACTGTGGCCATCAAATGCAGTCACTATGCCCTTCAAATGCAGCCACAGTGCCATCAATTGCAGCCACTGTGCCCGTCAAATGCAGCCACTGTGCCCATCAAATGCAGGCACTGTGCCCATCAAATGCAGGCATTACTCCATCTTGGTGGCGGGTCAGGCAGTGGGTGATGGTGGCGAGCTGTGGGACGGGCAGCGGGTCAGGCGGAGGCTCCTGTGTCCTCCATGCTTCCTCCATGCTTTTCCTCCTGCTAGGTGTCCAATAGGAGTGCCTGTCCTTTCAACCAATCAGGTGACGGGTATCAGACCTGCAAATCCTGATTGGCGGAGTGGCGGTTCAGTGTTAGAAAATCAAATATTCATTTGCTTTTCTAACACACCTGGGTGGGCTCCAAGTCCTCCCTGTTTTGAAGCCTATTAAAGCTATAGGCTCTAATCAGGTGCTTCAAAAAAACATGCCTCCCACTGTAATTCAGGCGCCCGGCGTCCTAAAAGGGGCCGGACGCCTGAATAGGGGGAGGCCGCGTCGGCCACGGATAGATCCATGCTATGCATAAATCAATCCATTAGGCATATAGGGGGAAATACTTTTTTCATTATCAATCAGCTGATGCACTTTCAGTGTTCTAGTGAGGAAACTTGCTGTGTCAGTATCCCTGTAGAGGTAAATACTCATTTGGGAGCATCTCACTAAAAATGACATTTCTGTAACAGAGGATGCCTAAAATCTGACTTGTATCTCAGTGCAGTCATCTGGGAAAATAAGTGAGCCAATCACACAAGCAGGAAAAGACATATCTGGGTGCATTCCATGCACTATTGCCATTTTGCATTGAATTTTACAGAAAATAGATATACAGCAGCTGAAGAGTGAAAAAGGAAAGGCACATTTTTAACAACATTCAATTACAATATGACTTATGTAGCAATTATACAGTGTTTCCCTGAAAATAAGACCGGGTCTTATGTTTGTTTTGGCTCCAAAATACACCTTAGAGCTTATTTTCAGGGGATGTCTTATTTATTCATGTACAGTAATCTACATGTATTCAAATACAGTCATATCATATTCTTCTGGAACATTCTCATAACTCTCCCAACCCCAAGTTCCACCCTGAATTTCTTGCGTCTCCATTGCCTTTTGAACCATTGGGCCTAATTTCTCATATACAGCAATAGAGCTCACCTTAAACAAGCACTTCTTGTCCATGTAGCCTGCTCGTAGTGCATTGGCAACACAGCTGTCAGTGATTTTTTCCCATTAATTCTTCATCCATGTCACAACCTCTTGCAGGCTAGGCTTCACAAAGTTTCCACGCTGATTTCTATCCAATCTATTTTTAGTGTATTCATTGATTTCCGTGCGCAAATCGTCCTTGAATGGCTTGTTTATTGCAATATCAAGAGTCTGGAGATAAGTAGTCATTGCTGCAGGAATCATACTGTATATTCTTCTCTCTGCAAGAAAGTTCTACCTGTCTTTTGTGCGGTGTGTGCTGGCTGAATCCCAGACTAGCAGACCTCTTTGGCCACCTCGCAAAACAAGTGGCAGCATTAAATCGACCCACTTCCTTCTAACTGCTTGTGTGCACCAGGCTTTTTTTGGTTTCAAGAACATAAATGCCTGAAACACGTTCAATCTTATCTTTCTTGCCCTTTGTGATGATTAGAGGTGGGGCTTTCTTTCCCTCCAGATGAATTGCCAATATACAGGTAACACATGCACTTTCATAACCAGTGGAGGGAATGTAGATTTACAAGACACCTCTCTGATCAATTGTTGTGAGATCTTCGGCCCATAAACACTGAAGTTTCATCCATACCATCCAACAATGTTTCTTATTTAGAAAAGTCAATGCCATCAACAAAGAACTTGAATGCAAGTGCACGTTTAATAACTTCAGTATCTTCCAGCTTGAACAGTGTTGGCGATCATCTTAGAGACAGTTCATATCGCTGAAGGAAGCCATCCAGCCAGTATTGTGATGCTTTGAATTCTTCTGGGGATATTTCTAACTGTGGTGCCATTGCAAGGGAAAATGCTTGAATATCAGCCCTGCGCACAACCAAAGTCTTTGCTCTCCTGCCAGCAATCCATTCATAGATGATGTCTTCCAGCTCAGGAAATAATGTATGCCGACCCGATCCACATCTGCGCTTCTTAGCATTTCCCTCGTCCACCTGTTGATTGAGGTTATCGTACTCTGCTCGCCATTTCCTGACCATTGGGAGATCCAACTTCATCTCTTTGCAGAAAGCCATAAGATTCTTGCCTCGAGAGTCCTCCACAATTCATTTCTTGTACTCGACGGAATGACTCTTTCTTTTTACACTAATTTTGTCTGGGAATCAAAATATTACTATGCGCATCAAGTGTGCATGTGCATTGTGTCTATACTTTGGTCATTCGGCAATAAGTCTCGAGTCCATCTGGCTGACAATCTTAACTGGCGCTTACTTTTAGGGTAGGGCTTATATTACAAGCATCCTGAAAAATAATTTTCGGGGAATATGGTATATACCAAATCATTCTTCTTGCTCTTTTTTCCATGGAAGTGGAGTTACCCTTTAAGTTTTTACTATTCCGCAAACAGTTTTAATCATGGTTTCAAAGGTGATAAGCGTGACCCTTTAAAAATGTACAAGAATACTGTCATACATAAACACCCAGTACATTCCTCTCTGCCTGCAATGTTACAGCTTCCCTTCTCAACAAAGTGAAACATGGCTGGTCATCGGTCACCGCTGTGCAGGTGCATGCATTTTGACACATTTCTGCCTACTGATCCATCCCCAGAATCCAGCGGGGCGATTTCAAAATAAAAAAGTAGGTGGAGAATACAAATAATATGCAGCAAAAGACATTTATAACAAACTTTACAAAAATAATTATGTGTGATAAACAGTATAATAAAAAATTAGAAAATAAACAGCTAAAAAATTAAAAATGCTAAGCTATCAAAAGATGGCAAACAAGCATTTGGATATTGGCTGCAAGCTCATCTGGATGCATCTTTGGGTTTATGCATGTGGTATCATGAATGTTAAGGAGGGTTCCTGTCCAGACCAATTTTCAGTTTTCGCAATTTGAATGACAATTGCACGGTCATGCAACACTGTACCCAAACTAAATTTTTATCTTTTTTTTCACACAAATAAAGCTTTCTTTTGGTGGTATTTAATCACCACTGGTTTTTCTATTTATTGCTAAATAAACAAATAAAGACTGAAAATTTTGAAAAAAAAAAAAAAAGTTTGTTATAAAATTTTGCAAACAGGTAATTTTTCTCCTTCTGATGAGGCTGCACTGATGGGCACTGATGGGAACTGATAGGCTGCACTGATGGGCACTGATAAGGTGGCACTTGTGGGCACCGATGAGGAGGCACTGATGAGTCTGCACTGATAGGCGGCACTGATGGGCACTTATAGGTGGCACTGATGGGTGGCACTGATAGGGCAGCACTGATGGGCACTGATAGGCGGCACTGATGGGCAATGGTAGGTGGCACTGATAGGTGACACTGATGAGGAGGCACTGATGGGCACTGTTTGCCAGCACTGATGGGCACTGATTGGCAGCACTGGTGTGCACAGAATTACAGCACTGGTGGGCACTGTTGGGACTGAGACTAGATGTCCCTTTTAGAGAAGCCAGTTATCGGCTCTCTTCTCCTCTCCTTCTGCTGTCAGCATGAGGAAGGGAGTGCCTATAACCAGCTTCTGTTTAGATCCATGATCATCTGTGATTGGACACAGCTGATCACGTAGTAAAGAGCCACTGATTGGCTCTTTACCTCAAACTGCGATCAGCAGTGTCCTCCGGACACTTCAATCACAGAGCGTGCCACCCGCTCCCTGCTGCGGGCGCAATCATTGCACGCTGTTATATGATGGCGTCCCAGAACTAGCACGCCAGGTTGTAGCCGTCATTCGACTATAGTGCAGTCGGCAAGTGGTTAATATACGGTATGTTTTTAATGTTTTACAATATCATATGGCAAGAAAAATATATCATTTTAACAATATAATTTAAAAATATTGCTCCCTGGCTGCACTTGTAGTTTTTAAGTGGTATACAAGTGTTGTCAGTTTTCTGATATGTACTCTCAGAAGTACATAAAACCCCCCAAAAATGTGTTATCCCACTGACAAATTCATAAACTGATGTAAAAATTATTATAAATAGAAAATATTATTATAGATAATATTATAAAGAGAATAGTACAAAAGTAAATAGAGTGTTAAGTGATCTCTTTTATAATTAGAAAGAAAGAAGTTAACCGCTTGCCGACTGCCTCACGCAGATATACTGCGGCAGAAGGTCACGTACAGGCAGAATCACGTACCTGTACGTTCCCCTTTAAGTGGCGGCCAGTGGGCGCGTGCAGCAAGCTCCGTGAATCAGGTCGCGGGTCCCGTGGACTCGATCGCCGTGGGGATACCCGCGATCGCCTCACGGGGAGGAAGAACGGGGAGATGCTAATGTAAACAAGCATCTCTCCATTCTACCTAGTGACAGTGCCACTGTTCTCTGCTCCCTGTCATCGGAGCAGAGATCAATGACGTGTCACACACAGCCCATCCCCCCTACAGTTAGAAACACGCCTCTAGGACACACTTAACCCCTACACTGCCACCTAGTGGTTAACCCCTTCACTGCCAGTGTCATTTACACAGGAATCAGTGCATTTGTATAGCACTGATTGCTGTATAAATGACAATGGTCCCAAAAATGTGTCAAAAATGTCCAATGTGTCCGCCATAATGTCGCAGTCACAATAAAAATCTCTGATCGCCGCCATTTAAAAAAAAAAATAATTATTAATAAAAATGCCATAAAACTATCCCTTATTTTGTAAACGCTATAACTTTTGCGCAAACCGATCAATAATCGCTTATTGCGATTTTTTAACCAAAAATATGTATAAGAATACGTATCGGCCTAAACTGAGGAAAAAAAATGTTTTTTTATATATCTTTGGGGGATATTTATTATAGCAAAAAGTAAAAAATAATGCGTTTTATTTCAAAATTGTTGCTTTTTTTTTGTTTATAGCGCAAAAAATAAAAATCGCATGGGTGATCAAATACCACCAAAAGAAAGCTCTATTTGTGGGAAAAAAAGGACGTCAATTTTGTTTGGGAGCCAAAAAGAGAAAATCAATATTTGCATAAACTACTTTAAGAACATATTTCTTAATGGTTTGGTGACCATAGGAATGGACATCTGTCCTGCAGCTAGAAGCATGCACTTCATGTGTGTATTTTAATAAATCTAGGAGAGACATCCCTACTGTATCCCCAGTTCAGGCTAAAGCCTCATACACACTAATTGTTTTTTTCCACTGAATAAAAGAAAAACTGACAGCTCCGGTTGGAGCCCCTGTACTAACAATCTGTTGACTGAGCAAACTCTTATGGGGCGTACACACGGTCGGACTTTTCGTCTACAAAAGTCCGACAGCCTGTCCGACAGACTTCCAGCGGACTTGCGGCGGACTTGCGGCGGACTTGCGGCAGACTTTCTAACGAACAGACTTGCCTACACACGACCACACAAAAGTCCGACGGATTGGTACGTGATGACGTACACCGGACTAAAATAAGGAAGTTGATAGCCAGTAGCCAATAGCTGCCCTAGGGTGGGTTTTTGTCCATCGGACTAGCACACAGACGAGCGGATTTCGGGGTCCGTCGTAGTTACGACGTAAAGATTTGAAGCATGTTTCAAATCTAAAGTCCGTCGGATTTGAGGCTGAAAAAGTCCGCTGAAAGTCCGGGGAAGCCCACACACGATCGGATTACCAGCCAGCTTTAGTCCGTCGGCGTCCGTTGGACTTTTGTAGACGAAAAGTCCGACCGTGTGTACGCCCCATAAGCTGTTGAGTTCTGACAGGGTGACAGTCCCCCCGCAGGAACACTTTGTTCAGAGGTCTCAGCCATTGGCTGAAATCACTGATCGGAAGCTGGTCAGCTGCCGGTTTTCCAGCATGCTCATCCGACAGAAGCCAGCCAATAGCCAATTAGCAAATTAAAGGGGTTTTATACCCTGAAGTTTTTTCACCTTTCTAAAAACCTTCTGTCATGCAGCTGCCCCCCAGAGCCCCCCTTTTACTTACCTGAACCCGATCGTTCCATCGACGGGGTCGAGCACAGCAGCTCCAGCCGCTGTCTCAGGTCATCATTGGATCGATTGATAGCAGTAGGAGCCATTGGCTCCCGCTGCTGTCAATCACATCCAGTGACACAGGAGCCAGGGGGTGGGGGCGGGGCCGAGTCCTGCTGTCTGTGTCAATGGACGCAGCAGAGGGACTCAGGAGCGCGCCCACACGAGTGTCCCCATGGAAAGCAGCTCTCCGTGGGGGCACTAGAGAAGAGGAGGAGCCAGGAGCACCACTTGGGGGCCCCAGAAGAGGAGGATCAGGGCTGCTCTGTGCAAAACCCTTGCACAGAGTAGGTAAGTATGACATGTTTGTTATTTTTTTTTTTTAAAACTACTGAACCTTTACAACCTCTTTAACATTTTTTGACTACCCCTGCAGCTCTTCCCACTATCTTGTGCTAAACGTAATTAGATGTTTAAACTACAAAATTACCACAATGGATGAGCGCTAGGTATTAATACTTGCCCCTACACATTGAACTTCTGAAAAAATCAAACCTAAAAATAAATCAAAAATAAAAGCAAAACCCCCCCCAAAAATGTGTTATAGTGCCAATAAAATTACACTAATTCTAGTGTTAAAAATAAAAACTATAAATGTCCATAAGTGTTTCTCTAAATGGTGCTCTTCAGTGATTCCACTCCATCTCGCTTATACACTGAGACTCACCAGATCCTTAGACCCAGGATTTAGGTGGGTCTAAATGCACTTTGGTTATTTCCTGGATCGGGATATCTGTATAGCCAGCTCCCTTATGGTTCCCTTCTCTGTCTTTGCAACTCAGGGATGCAAAACCAAACACAAGATCATCGTGCAACACATTTATTATAATGAAACTTTAACAAAGATTAAAAGTTCCATTCACATGCAACAATCAGCACCCAGCAGATTCCAGCAGTGTAATCTCTTTAAAAACCACTGACCAACATGGTGTCAATATGGCGGAGCAGTGTGCGTTCCACTGCCCCAGAAACTATGTCACCAGAGGTGATGCGTAACCCCACCTCTACATGTTGTGCTGTCATCAGGGTCATCAGGAAGCCTCACATGATGGATGCCTTGGACAATCCTGTGACCATCATGTGTCATCGCACTCTGAATATGCCACATGGCAGGGAGAGTAGTTAGTTAGGCATGGAGATGAGAGCTTAGCTGTTGACTTTGCATATTATTAACAGTATTCTTTATGCCCCGTACACACGGTCGGACTTTGTTCGGACATTCCGACAACAAAATCCTAGGATTTTTTTCCGTCAGATGTTGGCTCAAACTTGTCTTGCATACACACGGTCACACAAAGTTGTCGGAAAATCCGATCGTTCTAAACGCGGTGACGTAAAACACGTACGTCGGGACTATAAACGGGGCAGTGGCCAATAGCTTTCATCTCTTTATTTATTCTGAGCATGCGTGGCACTTTGTCCGTCGGATTTGTGTACACACGATCGGAATTTCCGACAACGGATTTTGTTGTCGGAAAATTTTATCTCCTGCTGTCCAACTTTGTGTGTCGGAAAATCCAATGGAAAATGTCCGATGGAGCCCACACACGGTCGGAATTTCCGACAACACGCTCCGATCGGACATTTTCCATCGGAAAATCCGACCGTGTGTACGGGGCATTAGTCTGCTTAGATTTCACGTTTGCTGAACGGAGGAGTGCTTTTGAAACAGTTGCTGGAGCAGATAATGAAAGTAGACTATATTTACATGCTTGGGGAATAAAAAGGGTTCATTTACTTATTATTACACTTATGTGCAGGTCGAAAAGTACACTATTATCATTTGATCTTTGTGCTTAAATGATATTCATCTGCCTACCTATCCACACCATGCATGGTACTGACAAGGACAAGGCTGAGGGATCATCTGGTAATCCATACATTATGCTTTGGTAATCCCTTTGCAATTACAATTCCCATCTTCCAATGTCACAGTGTTAGACATTTATTATATTTGCATGGTGTTTTAGTGAAAACTGTTGGAACAGCGATTAATCGTTCAATTCTCCTGCCTGCAGCCAAGTCTTCTTCTGTGAACTGAAATCAGTTGAATATATGCATTTTCTAATGCCTTGATTACTTCATTTTTCTGAGATTACAGTGTCAATTATTTGTTCTAACACTCTTTAGGAGCAGCTTAGCTGTAGCTTGATAGATTGGCTTGAGAAAACCCATTTTGCATGACAGCAGTTCACAAATGTTAGTTATGTATACACATGCAAATGCTTTGTGGTGTAGAGAGAACATTAACATATTAATTTAAGGAACAAAGGCCCAAAGCCTAAAAACAAACTTTAAATACATTTGGAAAGATTATAGCACTATATACAATATATAAACCTAAGGACCACCTCTCTTCTAAACATCCCTAGAGCTCAATGCACCTGCACTCTTGCCTATTGAGAGGGCAGACTTGCATGACTTCAAACATAAACATTAGATCAAGTTTTTTTTTTAATCTTCTTCCATAATCCCGTCTTTGAAGTCACCAGCCTCCTGCCTCTCAAAATGGAGAGCAAAAAAACTGTTAATAGAGACCCAGTTAATTTATACTTGTAAGTGCTGCTGTTCCAATTTGCCCATTACGCATTTACATTGTCCTCTACTTTGCATGCTAAAGGCAAGCTTACATTCTATAATTGTGAATGGTCTCTCTAAACAAATAATGGAAATTTACAAGGGGTGTGTTATAAGAGAACAATACCAGGGTGTCACATCATACATATTCAAACCAGCAGCTTTGGTAGACCCAATTGATTGGTTTAGTTGTGGTGTTTTACAAGTTCATGAAAAGCTTTTGCTGTAAAAAAAAAGGAACAGTAACTTATATACTCTGGTTGGTTGTTACAGCTGATAACTCTGTGGGTAGGTTATCAAATTCCATCTCAACTGATCAGAACCTCTGGGCACATTTCTGTTACTGGGGAATAAGTTTTGTCTGACTTATTCAAAAGGATGTACAGAATTTCTCAAGCAGAAGCCTACCTTTTCCATTTTGAAAAATTATACACAAAAATAGCAGAATTGGGGAAATTCTACTTTGTCATCATCTCCGATAGATAGAGCAGCTGTCATTCAGTGTTGCTCAATATAAACACTTGGACTAAATAAGATAATTGAAAGTTATAGAAAAATATTATTAAAAGGTAGTGATAAAAAAGATAAATTTACTTTAGTAAATATTTTGTGACAAGAGGATATGAAGACAAATTTTAATTTTTATCCCAAAGGTTACATTTTCTCAATTGTGCTTATTTTTAACAAATATAGAATTATATATCTGCAAAATAAACAGATATGTGACATAACTATCTTTATACCTAATTTAGCATTATTGACAATACGTCTTTTTTGTTCAGCCCAGGAATATATGTAAAACAATTCAGTGCACTGCCTACACTTAAGCCTCCTACACACGATCAGATTTTCCGACTGGAATTGTGTGATGACAGGCTCTTGGCGGAAAATCAAACCGTTTGTATGCTCCATCATACAATTGTCAGATTTCCCGTGGACAAATTTGGAAAGCAGGCTTTAAAATTTTCCGTGGACAAATGTCTGTTGTGTACACAAGCTCGTCGGACAAAAGTCCAAAGTACAAACATGCTCGGAAGCAAGGATGAGCCAGAAGCGGTCGGTCTTGTAAACTAGAGTTCGTAATGCAGAATTAACATTTGTGACGTGGCAAATTATGAAATCTCCAAATACAGCGCATATTCTCTTCTTCTTTAATGGGATAATAATGAAGCTGCTTTGCTGGTGATACTGATACTATTGCAAACAATTTTTCAAAGGCATTTTTTTCTAGTGATATCAAGAATAATATTATTATGCTTGTTATTTTATTTTTTTTTGGTGCAAGTTACCACAACACCATTATCCCGTAGTTTTTAAGATCAAAGAAACAACTATGTTGGTGTCCCTTGTTAATTTTACATTGTATTTTTTAAAATGTAACTGCCTACTCCCAAACTGTCATTTGAAGTGATACACATAGCCAAGTATTATTCTCCACAATTTTTTTATTGTGCATTAAAAAAAGAAAACAAATAAAATTAGACCAAAAAGTGCATTCTATGCATCCAAAAATAAAGAAAATATACCAAATCCAATCATTATTCAACCAAAAAAAATTAAATAAAAGCCTCATACATGTGTCCTGCTTCTTAATATAGGGGGTCAACAATGCCAAGAATTGGGGAAAGCAGGGGTCCGTCATCAGGAGATAATTCTGAAAATCATCTGTATTATTCTCCTGGAGCTCCCGCAGCAAAGGCATATGACATAATTGGTCACGATTTATAAAGCAACCAATCTTTGGTCCAAGAAATCCTCCTCCTCCTGTTCCTGGACTGGACTTGGGTCAAAGCAATAACTCCAAGGCCAATAATAAATAACATGTTATCTCCTCCTATTCTGCAACATGGCTGGTTGATGAATGGCCGTTCAGAAACTAACTGAAAAGTGTGAAAAGAAAAGCACAAATCAACACTCTCCAAACTTCTACTAACATGAAATTAGCAGAAGGAGCACAAAGGGTGGCGCCTGACAATTGAACTTACTC
The DNA here is from genome assembly GCA_037952925.1 of Lithobates clamitans. Taxonomy (NCBI): domain Eukaryota; kingdom Metazoa; phylum Chordata; class Amphibia; order Anura; family Ranidae; genus Lithobates; species Lithobates clamitans. The sequence continues at coordinate 9,323,137 of JBBGZY010000400.1, read as the reverse complement.
TTTTTCGGCTCGTAGTACGTCTAGTACGTCACTACGTTCGTGTTTATTGGATGATAATTTTGTACCGTTTGTATGCAAGACAAAATCCAGGTACACGCCTTTTTGTGTCTGCGGAAAATCCAATTGTGTGTACAAGGCTTTAGAGTTCTACCTAACAATACATATCAGACCCTGATCCCTGATGAGGGTCCATTATGGATTTTAAAGGGGAAAGCCAAAACATAAAATGGGTCTAGTATGGATTTGAAGGGGTTCCACATTTAAGTAAAAGAAGAAGAAAAAAGGGCTGGGTCCCCAAAATTCCCTTTTCCGAATATGCAGCCTGACCAGCCAGGAATGGGGCTGGGGGGGCAGCAAGCATGCAATCCTCCCTCCTGAACCATACCCAACCACAAGTCCTCAACATGGGGTGGGCATCTTGCCAAGGGCCTCACTAGCAAAGCACCTTGTACTCATGTTGATGAGAACAAGGGCCTCTTCCCTACATCCCTGACCTGGTAGATGTGGGAGTCTTCAGGAGGGAATAACTTATTGGAATCTAGAAACTCCTTTAACCACTTGCAGACCTAAATACGTATACAGTATATACGTTGGGGTTTGGAAGTGGTTTACCGGAATTATGGCTGAAGATATCAGCCATTCAGAATACTTTATTAATTCCAAAGGGAAGCCATAACCCCAGTACCATTTTTTGCAGGCGGCGGCTGGCTTTCTCACGAAACCATTCCGAGCAGCTCATGAGCTGCTGAAATGCCAAAGGGGGGACGTCCCCTCCCGCCGCTCGCCGGTGTTTCTCGGGCTTACCGTTTCCGCTGGTTCACCTGAGAAACGATCCGACAGTGCTGCTAGCTGTTCCCATAGATGAACAAAAAGTACATTCTCTTTGATGACCTCTATAGCCTTGGTCATGACGTCACTTCAGGACGAGGCTGGAAGTATTTTTTTTTTTTTAAAGCAAAAGAAATTTAAAATGTATTTTTTTGATCTTTTGCTTTTAAAGGTAAAGAAGAGATTTGGGGTCTCCAAAAAGAGGACCTGTCATCCTTATTTCTATTACAAGGAATGTTTACTGCCACCCCTAATTCAGATTCTATTGCCTGGAAATCTTAGTGTTCCTATTGCTTTATTAAGATAGGGACAGTAGCTCCCCTTGTCCCTTTAGTAACATTCTTAGCAAAGTGAATGTTGGTAAAAAGACTTCACTTTGAATACTCAGTCATGTATAAAAAGAAAAAAAGAAATTACTGAGCGTTCAAACTTAACAAAGCTTCACTCTATTTAAAAATGTATTTAAAAGTCACTTTACAGAGTTAACATTCACTAAGTGAACAGCCTCTATTCCTTTAGTAAATCATTGACATCTTTATTTATTAACTTTCGTTTCATTTAACGAAACAGTTTGCTGCTTGGTCTTTACCTCTGTTTTTTATACAAAAAAGTGAACAGCTATTCATTATATCAGAAAGATCTGTGCTTTATTGATGACAAAGGGGTTTTAATTTTAGACAAACAGGGAGTAAAGGACATAATGCAAAAAGATGTGGTAAATTGTAGGATGCACCAGAGAGGGGATCGGCTGCTTGCTCCCTTGGCAGACCTCTTGGCTGTCAGCCATGATAGATGACATTGTGAGAATGTGGCTGACTAAAGTAGAACCATGGTATGCAATTAAAGCTTACAGAATTCTTAGATTAACATATTTATAATTATCCCAGTCATCACTGTTGTATGCATATGCACTGTTAACCAATAGATTATTTAAATAGTCTGTAAAGACCCCACTCAGCAGTCAGCAGAACTGTAGAATATTCTCAAAAGAAGGATACTGCTGTCACCTTCACAATTGGTGATGGGGTAGTTCTGCAGAATGTTTAATTTACAAACAAATTTACTGAGCCAGACAGTAATACAGTAAATTGTGTCCCAAGGTACACAAACTAATACATTTAAGCTTTTGTCCAATAAAAAATAATATTACTTTTTTTAAGCCCTCTGGGTTTGCCTAACCAGTATTGTGGCATACTTGGCTCTACCTTGGAGAAGGCTAAAGTCAGACTGTGACAGACTGATGGTAAGATAAATGTAAATGATGACAGGATGACACGTATGTAATAAGCACAGTATAGATTTATTATTCTTGATAAAGGATCAGAAGGTAAAAATCCAATGCCTTTTGTCAGTAAAAGCAAAGGCGTTGCCTTTTAACTTCTGATCTTTTATCAAGATTAATACATTTCTACCCGACTTATTACAAACTTGTGGTGCTCTTATCCTTTACATTCATTATGGACTGCTCCTGGGACTCGTAGGGACACCCAGTACAACAGAGAGCTGCCTCCTGCAACTAAAGATCACACCTTTTCAGTGGGATCAGCTCCACCAACACTTCTTATAAGACTGATGGTAAAGGAAAGCTCTGTCTTATCCAATTGAATGAATATCTGGTAGGACTGTTTATGAAGGGTCAAATAGTGTCAGAAACCATGAAAGCATAAAAAGAACAAACGTAGTAAAAACATAGCCAGAGTTCAGTAACCAGAACTGATAGTCAGCTAAGCCAAAAGTCAGGGATCAATGTAGTGGCAAAGCAAGTCTTCAACAGGATCGCAGGAGAGTTTCTGTGATGTGACCAAGGCGAACGCAGAGCTCCTCTGGACTGGAAGGCTTAAGTAGGCAGGACTGATGAGCAGGATATCATCAACAGCTGAGTAACTGTGCAGAGATAGGAGCTGGCAATTAGGGATGAGCTTCGAGTTTGAGTCGAACTCATGTTCAACTCGAACATCGGCTGTTCGCCAGTTCGCCGAACAGCGAACAATTTGGGGTGTTCGCAGCAAATTTGAAAGCCGCGGAACACCCTTTAAAAGTCTATGGGAGAAATCAAAAGTGCTAATTTTAAAGGTTTATATTCATAGTATTGTCATAAAAAGTGTTGGGGACCTGGGTCCTGCCCCAGGGGACATGGATCAATACAAAAAAAAGTTTGAAAAATGTCAGTTTTTTCGGGAGCAGTGATTTTAATAATGCTTAGTGAAACAATAAAAGTGTAATATTCGTTTAAATTTCGTACCTGGGGGGTGTCTATAGTATGCCTGTAAAGGGGCGCATGTTTCCCGTGTTTAGAACAGTCTGACAGCAAAATGACATTTCAAAGGAAAAAAAGTCATTTAAAACTACTCGCTGCTATTAATGAATTGCCGGTCCGACAATACAAATAAAAGTTCATTGATAAAAACGGCACGGGAATTCCCCACAGGGGAACCCCGAACCAAAATTTTAAAAAAAAATGACGTGGGGGTCCCCCTAAATTCCATACCAGGCCCTTCAATTCTGGTATGGATATTAAGGGGAACCCCAGCCAAAATTTAACAAAAAAAATGGCATGGGGTCCCCCTCAAAATCTATACCAGACCCTTCAGCCACTGTGCCATCAAACGCAGCCACTGTGCCATCAAACACAGCCACTGTGCCCATCAAACGCAGCCACTGTGCCCATCAAACGCAGCCACTGCGCCATATGAAATGCTGCCACTGTGCCATCAAATGCTGCCACTGTGCCATCAAATGCTCCTACTGTGCCCCATCAAATGCTTCCACTGTGCCCCATCAAATGCTCCCACTATGCCATATCAAATACTGCTAGTGTGCCATATTAAATGCTGCCATTGTGCCCCCCCACCGTCTGCACTTACCCTGTCTCGGTGGGACAGCTCCTCTATGCTCCTCGATGTCTTCTCCTGTCCTCTCTTCCCGTCCTCTGCTATGATTGGACGCCTGATAGGTGTCCGATCACATCGCCTGTTGTTTCAGCCAGTCAGGTGACGGCTAAAAGATCCGAGCACCTGATTGACGGAGAGGCCATTTTTGGTGTTAGGAAAGCGAACATTCATTCGCTTTTCTAACACAGTTGAGTGACCTGCGAGCGCCATGCATGGCCAGCGCCTTCTGCTTCCCACATTGCCATTTTATACTTCTGTGATCACTTTTTTATACCCTATGGTTTTTTATCTTCAATAAACCCATCTTGGTTGACCTACACCATGTGGAGTTCCTTTTTTTCCTTTCTCCCCATGTTTAAACACTGATGACCATCTCTCGTCCATCTGCCTGTTTGGAACGGTACGGCGGCCGATTATTTTGGAACCTCCGCTTGGAACCATCTTCCAACTTCTTGTGAATTGGAGTTTGCGGCCTATAGGATACTGTCCAGCCTTGGCACCAGCCTGGAAGTGATGGTTTCAGAGCCCTGATCTCAACATCATTAAGTCTGTCTGGAATTACATGAAGAGACGAAAGGATTTGAGGCAGCCTACATCCAAAGAAGATCTGTGGTTAGTCCTTCAAGATATTTGGAACAACCTAACTACTGAGTTTCTTCAAAACCTGTGTGCAAGTGTACCTAGAAGAATTAATGCTGTTTTGAAGACAAAAGGTGGTCACACCAAATATTGATTTGATTTGGATTTCTCTTCTGTTCATTTACTGGATTTCTCTTCTGTTCATTTACTTTCAATTTTGTTAATTGGTAAAAATAAACTATTAACACTTCTATTTCTAAAATCATTCTTATTTTACAACATTTTTTGTACACCTGCCTAAAATGTTTGCACAGTAGTATATAAGAACTATGGCTTTAATTTGGTATACTATTTTAATTTTTTTTTAAATGCTGTTTTTTTTTTATTATAAGCTGTCAAATGTGCAAACATTTTTTTCTTTTATTTAAGTTTTTAATTTATGTATTATTATTTTAATAGTGAAACAGATTCTGACAGTTAGACCAATAACAGATGGCATTGCAGATGAATGCTGCAGTTTGAAAGTTTATTGTTCATCTACAGCAGAGGTTCTTGGACTCTTAAAGTGGTTGTAAAGCCATGTGTTCAGCAACATACCATCCCCTCTGATTAATAACAATATGTGCCCCAGTGTCTGTGCTATATAAAAAAGATGCCGATTTCCACCTTATTTCAGAGCGTCTCCCAGTGCTCACGTGACTGCTCAGCTCTCTCCTCTTCCAGTCTGACAGCTACAGTGGGAGGGGCCGAGAACTCCCGCTGATGTCAGCCTGGAGGAGGGGAGGAGAGGAGGAGAGAGCCGAGCAGTCACGTGAGAGCCGGGAGGTGCTGTGATATAAGGTAGAAATCATCATATTTTTTATATAGCACAGACACTGCGGCACATATCGTTATTAAACACAGGGGATTGTGTGCTTATGTAACGATTATAATAGCACCAGGTGGGGAAGCTACGGGGATCGGATGGAGCTGACAGGCGGGGGGGAAGGACAGAGGAGAGTTGTGGATGATGGAGGCATGTAAACTGACCACGATGTCAGGGCTCAGCAGCCATGATAAACCGTGGTCAGTTAACAGGGTGGAGGGTAATATTACACAGCTCAAGCACTGTGCTGTTAAGCATGCTTTAAGGAAACAGGATCAATATTTTTTTTTTTTAGGGTAACAAACGCTTTAAGTGCTCCATGCATGGGTTTCAGTGGGTCCATTAGAGTCAGATAAAAAAAAAACATTTACATTCACCATTCAGCCCTCCCCCTTGTCCAATCAATGGTTTCATATTGCAAGAAAGTAGAGAAAACGCATCCTGTCACTGCTTATAGTGCAGATCACTAAGCATCTCTTGGCCCATGTTTTCCATTTAGATTGTATTATTGTTCTCTGCACAACCCCATCTTTTGCTACTCCATAACAGAAAGTGCTTTATTTTTTGCATGAAAATTTGTGTGTTTTTTGTTAAGATTGTTTACGTTATTCAAACTTTGTGTAAGTATGAGGCAATCACATTTCAATAGAATAAAGTATATATATTCATTGCATGCAAAGTTGTATTTATGTGAATATTTCTAGGGATGGTGGTCCGTAGTTTTCATCATATTCTTTACAGGTTCTGTAATTTAGAAAAGGTTAAGAACCACTGATCTACACGTTGAAGGTTTTTGTTTTGGTCAGCGAAACCTCTAGCCTGCATGAGATTACTATGTCAGATCTGGCCAGAGATCACATGATCAGGAACAATACATCATTAGAGGGGTGAGCTTGAGAGCGAGCAGCCACATGAAGTGTCAGATACTTGCTTGGAAAGGGAAAGACTTTTATTAAATATCCATGGCACAGGGCCTTGTGCTAGGAAATGTTAATAAACAGATTGTGGGTTGGAACAAAATAAGAACCTATACACCAAAATTCTGCAAAGATTGATGTGTTTGTCTACAGAGACAACAACAATTACTATGAAGGGAACACTTAAGGCGTCAGAATACCAAGACATTTTGGACAATTTCATGCTCCCAAATTTGTGGGAACAGTTTGGGGATGGTCCCTTCCTTTTCCAACATGACTGCGCACCAGTGCATAAAGCAGGATCCATAAAGACATGGATGAGCGAGTTTGGGGGGGAGAAATATGACTGGCCTGCACAGAGTCCTGACCTCAACCCGATAGAACACCTTTGGGATGAATTAGAGCGGACACTGCGAGCCAGGTCTTCTCATCCAACATCAGTGCTTGGCCTCACAAATGCGTTTCTGGAAGAACGGTCAAACATTCCCATAGACACACTCCTAAACCTTGTGGACAGCTTTCCTAGAAGAGTTGAAGCTGTTATAGCTGCAAAGGGTGGGACAGCTCAATATTGAACCCTACGGACAAAGACTGGGATGCCATTAAAGATCATGTGCATGTAAAGGCAGGTGTCGCAATACTTGCTAAAGCCCACTGTCAGCTGATATCACAGAGCCACTCCATGCTCTAGAAGGATGCCGACCATATTGTCAGGACTCACCCAGATGCCTGATTTGCAGCTGACTTTGGCTCTCAGCGCACAGCTGGGCTCAGCTGGTACATGCAAAATCAGCAGCAACATCCTTTGTGCTTCTAAAAAGTATCCGGCTTGGGGGGTATCTTTTCCAAACTTTTATGTCTGTTCAGACTGTGAAAAATCTCAAAACAGGTTTGAGCATCTGGGATGCAAAGTGGGAATGAGTACCAAGCAGCCAAAAGGTTCTATAACTTCACCTACACACCTAAATGGGAATGTTATAGTCTGCTCTGAAATGAGGGACACATACTACATCAATGACAGGTGAGGGATTTCCTGAAAACAGTGTATCTCCAGACAAAAACATTTTTGGAGGAACAGAGTATGGAATGGTTAGATTTCGTGTCAAGTTTTTTTTTCTTTTTGTTGACTGTGTCCTGAAGAGATTTCCCTTAGGCCTCATACACACGGTACGATTGTTGGCCAACCGAGCGTCTGATTTTTCTCTTAAAGGCGAGGATCTTCTCTTGCATACTAACATTACACAATTGTTGTGCCACAATCACGAACGTAGTGACGTACTACAAGGAATTTCAGCTCTTGAGCGCGACCCTTTGGCCCCCTTCTGCTAATTTCGTGTTTGGTGAGCATTGATTTCAAGCATGCATGTTTGTACTTTCAACTTTTGTGTGACGGATTTGTGTACTGACCCTACGAAATCCAACATTTGTGGGCTGAAAGTTGGACAACAAATTTCAAAAGGAGCGTACTAACGGTAAGATTTTAGGACCGTCTGTCAACAGGCAATCCCCTGCCAACAATCGTACCATGTGTACGAGGCTTTAATTTCCTGCTCAGAGACACAACAGGTAGTGAGAAGAAACCTCGCCAACATGAGAGGAAATCTTCTCTTCAGACAACGAAACAGATGCCTCCAATGAAGATTACCTCTTACCTATTGTTCCAGAGGCAATTGTTACATTTTGGTTTTCCAGTCATTTTATGTCCTGGTGACAATGTTCCCAACACTTTTTAGATATGTTCCTCTTCTGTAATGGAAGATTAACAGCTTGAGCTCAGGGCACCATAGATAATGGCAGCTCCTTAAAATGAATCATGAGAGAAGTGCAAGGGTTATCATTGCAGGCCTCCTACTGAAAATTCTAGATGCCTGGCTGTGTCTGACTTCAGCTTTCCAGTCACAGACCTGGATCTAGCATGCTATAAGTGAGCATTGGAAAAGTGCCAGAACTATGGATCTCTACACTTGGTCTGCGTCAGGGACTCAGACAGCATTGAAACCAAAGCATCAAAATGACAGCCAGAGTTCATCATTGGGAGCCTCTATTATTCTCTTATGAAAATGTCCATTTAACTGTTTTTGTTAGTTACAGGTCTCTTATCCCTCACAGTCATGTATTTACATCCTCAAGTGAGTTTTATGGCCTTGCAACCTACAATTTTGGCATAAGTAAGATAGTTTGAAGAAGAAGCTGGGCAGTACAACATTCCAAAGCTTAAAATAAGAACTAACATGCAATGCATCTAATACTTTATTTCAATCTCATTTAATTAGCAACTATATATTATAAAAAAGGAGTTCTGACATTTTTAAAAATGTTAAAAGCAGCTGGCAGGATTTGGAAGTCTCTTAGAAATAACATCCAAATACCAAGTATCTGGCACTTTCTTCTGTTCTAGTTGTTTAAACTGGCAAATAGGGATGAGCTTCGTGTTCGAGTCGAACCCATGTTCGACTCGAACATCGGCTGTTCGACCGTCCGTCGAATTGCGAACGATATGGGCCGTTCGCGCCAAATTCGTGTGGCGCGTCACGGCCCATAATTCACTGCGGCATCGCAGTGCATTGCTGGCTGATGATTGGCCAAGCATGCACTATGACCCGCATGCTTGGCCAATCACAGCGCCGTCAGTAGAGAGAGCTGTAATTGGCCAAAGCCAGGGTGGCTTTGGCCAATTATGGCTCAGGGGATTTAGTACACACCCCACACTATATAAGGCCGCCTGCACGGCGGCCCTGTGTAGTGTGTGTTCCGGTGTGCTGAGCGATAGAGAGAGAGAGAGACAGTGTCATTTGATTTGAGTTAGATAGATTAGGCAGAACAGTCAGTCAGTTAGCTGCACTTACAGTGTATTGTGTATATATATGCATCCCAGGTGTTGCATATATATATATACACTGTATTCAGTTTAGCTAGATCCGTTCCTGTTATCTTCTATCTAGACTATTTACATTCAGTGCAGTGTGTCCTGCTCACAGTGTTCAGCTAGATCCGTTCCTGCTATTTACATTCAGTACAGTGCTTCCTGCTCACAGTGTTCAGCTAGATCCGTTCCTGCTATTTACATTCAGTGCAGTGCGTGCTGCTCACAGTGTTCAGCTAGATCCGTTCCTGCTATTTACATTCAGTGCAGTGCGTCCTGCTCACAGTGTTCAGCTAGATCCGTTCCTGCTATTTACATTCAGTGCAGTGCGTCCTGCTCACAGTGTTCAGCTAGATCCGTTCCTGGTATTTACATTTAGTGCAGTGCGTCCTGCTCACAGTGTTCAGCTAGATCCGTTCCTGCTATTTACATTCAGTGCAGTGCGTCCTGCTCACAGTGTTCAGCTAGATCCGTTCCTGCTATTTACATTCAGTGCAGTGCGTGCTGCTCACAGTGTTCAGCTAGATCCGTTCCTGCTATTTACATTCAGTGCAGTGCGTCCTGCTCACAGTGTTCAGCTAGATCCGTTCCTGCTATTTACATTCAGTGCAGTGCGTCCTGCTCACAGTGTTTAGCTACATCCGTTCCTGCTGTTTACATTCAGTGCAGTGCGTCCTGCTCACAGTGTTCAGCTAGATCCGTTCCTGCTATTTACATTCAGTGCAGTGCGTCCTGCTCACAGTGTTCAGCTAGATCCGTTCCTGCTATTTACATTCAGTGCAGTGCGTCCTGCTCACAGTGTTCAGCTAGATCCGTTCCTGCTATATACATTTAGTGCAGTACGTCCTGCTCACAGTGTTCAGCTAGATCCGTTCCTGTTATCTTCCTACTGACAGGCAGGCTTGTCTGGTTACAGTATATAAAGCTACCTGAAGAAAATTACAGGTGTTCTTTTTGATCCTATTAGTACCACGGTCAGGCAGCTAGACTATTTACATTTAGTACAGTGTGTCCTGCTCACAGTGTTCAGCTAGATCCGTTCCTGTTATTTACATTCAGTGCAGTGCGTCCTGCTCACAGTGTTCAGCTAGATCCGTTCCTGCTATTTACATTCAGTGCAGTGCGTCCTGCTCACAGTGTTTAGCTACATCCGTTCCTGCTGTTTACATTCAGTGCAGTGCGTCCTGCTCACAGTGTTCAGCTAGATCCGTTCCTGCTATTTACATTCAGTGCAGTGCGTCCTGCTCACAGTGTTCAGCTAGATCCGTTGCTGCTATTTACATTCAGTGCAGTGCGTCCTGCTCACAGTGTTCAGCTAGATCCGTTCCTGCTATATACATTTAGTGCAGTACGTCCTGCTCACAGTGTTCAGCTAGATCCGTTCCTGTTATCTTCCTACTGACAGGCAGGCTTGTCTGGTTACAGTATATAAAGCTACCTGAAGAAAATTACAGGTGTTCTTTTTGATCCTATTAGTACCACGGTCAGGCAGCTAGACTATTTACATTTAGTACAGTGTGTCCTGCTCACAGTGTTCAGCTAGATCCGTTCCTGTTATTTACATTCAGTGCAGTGCGTCCTGCTCACAGTGTTCAGCTAGATCCGTTCCTGCTATTTACATTCAGTGCAGTGCGTCCTGCTCACAGTGTTCAGCTAGATCCGTTCCTGCTATTTACATTCAGTGCAGTGCGTCCTGCTCACAGTGTTTAGCTACATCCGTTCCTGCTATTTACATTCAGTGCAGTGCGTCCTGCTCACAGTGTTCAGCTAGATCCGTTCCTGCTATTTACATTCAGTGCAGTGCGTCCTGCTCACAGTGTTTAGCTACATCCGTTCCTGCTGTTTACATTCAGTGCAGTGCGTCCTGCTCACAGTGTTCAGCTAGATCCGTTCCTGCTATTTACATTCAGTGCAGTGCGTGCTGCTCACAGTGTTCAGCTAGATCCGTTCCTGCTATTTACATTCAGTGCAGTGCGTCCTGCTCACAGTGTTCAGCTAGATCCGTTCCTGCTATTTACATTCAGTGCAGTGCGTCCTGCTCACAGTGTTTAGCTACATCCGTTCCTGCTGTTTACATTCAGTGCAGTGCGTCCTGCTCACAGTGTTCAGCTAGATCCGTTCCTGCTATTTACATTCAGTGCAGTGCGTCCTGCTCACAGTGTTCAGCTAGATCCGTTCCTGCTATTTACATTCAGTGCAGTGCGTCCTGCTCACAGTGTTCAGCTAGATCCGTTCCTGCTATTTACATTCAGTGCAGTGCGTCCTGCTCACAGTGTTCAGCTAGATCCGTTCCTGCTATATACATTTAGTGCAGTACGTCCTGCTCACAGTGTTCAGCTAGATCCGTTCCTGTTATCTTCCTACTGACAGGCAGGCTTGTCTGGTTACAGTATATAAAGCTACCTGAAGAAAATTACAGGTGTTCTATCCCAGCTTAGTGCAGCTACAGGCCATTAGTATGTCTGGAAGGCCAAGAAGGAGAGGCAGACAGTCACAAGCCAATAAGAGAGGGCAAGCAGGCTCTGTGTCTAGTGCTGGTCGTGGAGACGGTGCATCCTCATCAGCACGTGGCCATGGGACACGCTTGGCCTTTTTTTCGGCAGCTGGCCGTGTTGAGCCGCAACATGCGGAAGACTTGGTCGAGTGGATGACCAAGCCGTCCTCATCCTCCTCATCCTCTCTCACCCATGCCCAGGGTGCTTTGTCTGGCAAAGCAGCGGCCTCTTCCCTCAGCTCAATGTCATCAGTGACTCCTTCCCTAGCCCCACCATGTCCTCCTGAGGATTCCCTCGAACTGTTTGACCACAGTGTTGGGTACATGCTCCAGGAGGATGCCCAGCGTTTGGAAGGCTCTGATGATGATACTGAGCTCAATGAAGGCAGTAACATGAGCACGGACAGAGGGGGTGCCCAAGAAGGACAGCAATCTGGCAGTCATGCTCCCCCTGCTGCAGCATACTGCCAGGTTTGCTCCAGTGATGAGGAGGGAGGGGATGATGAGGTCACTGACTCAACGTGGGTGCCTGATAGGAGAGAGGAGGAGGAGGAGGAGGAGGAGGAGGAGGAGGAGGTGGCACATCACCAACTAGGCAGGATGCCCTCCAGGGGCCAGCCTAAGGGCAGCACATTGACTGCATCACACCCCAAAGCTCCACATGTGCAGGGCGCTGCAGTCTCTGCGCGTTATTCAAAAAGTTCTTTGGTGTGGGCCTTTTTTGAGACGAGTGCATCAGATCGCACCGCTGCTATTTGCAATATATGTCTCAAGCGTATCTCGCGTGGCCAAAACATCTCCCGCTTGGGTACCACATGCTTGACCAGACATATGTTGACCTGCCATGCAGTTCGTTGGCAAGCGTATCTAAAAGACCCACACCAAAGAACAAAGACGATCTCTCCTTGCTCCTCATCAGCTGAGATTTCCAACCCCACTAGACCTTCAGTCCTCTCTGCGACCTGCAGTGAGAGGAATGAAGGTGTAGAATTAGGTGTGTCACAGCCAAGTACTTATGGGCAATCTGCTTTTGGTACACCGACGTCAGATTGTACCAGGCAAATTTCCCTGCCCCAGCTGCTGCACCGCCGAAAGAAGTTTGCTCCCAGCCATCCACATGCCCAGCGGTTGAATGCCAGCTTGGCAAAATTGCTAGCACTTCAACTGCTGCCTTTTCAGTTGGTAGACTCTGCCCCCTTCCGTGAGTTTGTGGAATGTGCGGTTCCTCAGTGGCAGGTACCCAAACGCCACTTTTTCTCACGGAAGGCGATTCCGGCTCTCTACCGGCATGTGGAAGGCAATGTCCATGCCTCGCTGGACAGGGCGGTCAGCGGTAAGGTGCATATTACCGCTGACTCATGGTCCAGCAGGCATGGACAGGGACGTTACTTAAGTTTCACGGCGCATTGGGTGACTCTGCTGGCAGCTGGGAAGGATGCAGGACAAGGTGCAGTAGTGTTGGAGGTTGTTCCGCCACCACGCCTCCAAAATGCTGATTGTGACACACCTCTCTCCTCCACCCCCTCCTCTTCTTCTTCCTCCATGGCCTCTTCCTCGGAACCAGCGGTGCTCCGTAGGCGTTCAAGGGGCTACGCAAGTACGCAGGCCAAAAGATGCCATGCGGTGCTTGAGCTGGTGTGCTTGGGGGACAGGAGCCACACTGGGGCAGAGGTTCTGTCAGCTCTGCAGGGGCAGGTTCAGAGGTGGTTGACGCCACGCCAACTTAAGGCAGGAATGGTGGTTTGCGACAATGGCACCAACCTCCTCTCTGCCCTCCGACAGGGACAACTGACCCATGTGCCCTGTTTGGCTCACGTCCTTAACTTGGTGGTGCAGCGGTTCTTGGGCAGGTACCCGGGCTTACAGGATGTCCTGAGGCAGGCCAGGAAAGTCTGTGTGCATTTCCGCCGGTCATATAATGCCAGTGCTCGGCTGACGGACCTCCAAAAGGAGTTTAACCTGCCCAAGAACCGCCTAATCTGTGACATGCCCACTAGGTGGAACTCGACGTTGGCCATGCTGCAGCGGCTGCACACGCAGCAGAGGGCCATCAATGAGTACCTGTGCGACTATGGCACCAGGACAGGGTCAGGGGACCTTGGTTTTTTTTCCCCACGCCAGTGGGCCATGATCAGGGATGCATGCACTGTCCTGTCACCATTCGAGGAGGCCACGAGGATGGTGAGCACTGACAGTGCATGCATCAGTGACACTGTCCCCCTTGTCCACCTGTTGGAGCACACGCTGCGTGGAATAATGGACAGGGCACTTGAGGCAGAACAGAGGCAGGAAGAGGAGGACTTCCTTAGCTCTCAAGGCCCCCTTTATCCAGACAGTGTTCCTGCGTGCCCGCCGATCACACAGGAAGAGGACGAGGAGGAGGAGGAGGAGGAGGAGGAAGATTGTGTCAGTATGGAGGTGGAGCCTGGCACTCAGCATCAGCAGTCTTTAAGGGATCAGTCCCAAGGAACACATGGACTTGTACGTGGCTGGGAGGAGGTGGCTGCGGACGTTGTTGTCCTTAGTGACCCAGAGGACTCCGGACCGAATGCCTCAGCAAACCTACGCTGCATGGCCTCCCTGATCCTGCAAAGCCTGCGTAAGGATCCTCGTATTCGTGGTATCAAGGAGAAGGACCAATACTGGCTGGCAACCCTCCTTGATCCACGTTACAAGGGTAAGGTTGCGGACCTTATCTTGCCATCGCAGAGGGAGCAGAGGATGAAACATCTTCGGGAGGCCTTGCAGAAAGGTCTGTGCAACGCGTTCCCAGAGACTGGGAGGTTACAAACTCCTGTTTCTGGACAACGTGTTGCTGAGGCTTCGGTCAGTCAAAGAAGGAGCGGTGGAGAAGGTGGCCGTCTGACCGATGCGTTCCGACAATTTTTTGGTCCGCAGCCCCAAGGTATGATCGGTTCCAGCAACCATCGCCAGCGTCTGTTTTACATGGTGCAGGAATACCTAGGGGCAAGATCAGACTTGGACACCTTTCCCACCGAAAATCCTCTGGGTTACTGGGTCTTGAGGATGGATCACTGGCCAGAGCTTGCACAGTATGCAATTGAGCTACTGGCCTGTCCTGCATCCAGCGTTCTTTCGGAACGCACATTCAGTGCTGCTGGAGGCGTGGTAACCGATCACAGGGTGCGTCTGTCCACCGACTCGGTCGATCGGCTGACCTTCATAAAAATGAATCAGTCTTGGATCACCACCAGCTACCAAGCACCTGATGCAGATGTAACCGAATAATTTTTTTTGAAATCTCAGATCCCTTCAAAGACTGCCTATGCTGATGCTGAGTGACTATCCCTGAGTAATTATCCTCTTCCTCCTCAATCATCACGCTGATAGCTTGTAAGAACATTTTTGGTTCTGGGCGCCACCACCAGTGCCTAAGGCACAATTTTTCAGCCCCTGTTTAACAGGGGCGTGTAATTACAATTTTTGATGTAATACTTTGCAGCAGGGCTCGTTCCTGCATTCCAACTAGAGTGTCTGTGAGGGGTTGCAGTGTTGTGGCACCAGCACCAGTGCCTAAGACCCAATTTTTCAGCCCCTGTCTAACAGGGGCGTGTAATTACAATTTTTGATGCAATACTTTGCAGCAGGGCTTGTTCCTGCGTTTCAACTAGAGTGTCTGTGAGGGGTTGCAGTGTTGTGGCACCAGCACCAGTGCCTAAGACCCAATTTTTCTGCCCCTGTCTAACAGGGGCGTGTAATTACAATTTTTGATGCAATACTTTGCAGCAGGGCTCGTTCCTGCGTTCCAACTAGAGTGTCTGTGAGGGGTTGCAGTGTTGTGGCACCAGCACCAGTGCCTAAGGCCTAATTTTTCAGCTCCTGTTCAACAGGGGCATGTAATTACAATTCTTGATCTAATATTTCACAGCAGGGCCCTGTGAGGGCTTACAGTGTTTTGGCCACAGCAACACCTAAGGCCCAAATTTCTGCTGAGTATATAGGGCAGGACCCTACTTTCAAACATCTAACTTACAAACGACTCCTACTTGCAAACGGAAGGAGACAACAGGAAGTGAGATGAAATCTACCCCTAAGGAAGGGAAATTCTCTCCTGTAAGAGTTAATATGGGAAAACAATTTCTCCTTTCCACTGATGCTTTCCAATCCTTGTTCCACAAAAAAACCCAAATTTTCAAAAAACATTTTTCATTGGGACAAAAAAGTGAGGTGAAATCTTCTGAAGAGGAGGAAAGACGCAAAACAAATGTCACAGGGGTGATAACCCTTCCCTATGTTTTCCAAAAAGCTTAGAAAAGATTTTTTGGCTGGAGCTAAACACATTAAAAATGTTCAAAATTACAAACAGATTCTACTTAACAACAAACCTACAGTCCCTGTCTTGTTTGCACCGCCTGTATACTGCTGTTCAGAGTATATAGGGACCTTTCCTTATTTTAATTTGGGTGCGGGGTTCCCCTTAATATCCATACAAGACCCAAAGGGCCTGGTAATGGACTGGGGGGTACCCATGCCGTTTGTCTCACTGATTTTCATCCATATTGCCATGACCCGACATGACATTAAACCCGCAAGCAGTTTTAAATGAGATTTTTTCCTTTAAAAATGACATTTGGTGCAGGGACTGTTCTAAACATGGGAAACACGCGTCACTTTACAGGCATACTATAGACACCCCCCAGGTACGATATTTAAAGGAATATTTCACTTTTTTTTTTTTACTTTAAGCATCATTAAAATCACTGCTCCCGAAAAAACGGCCGTTTTTAAAAGTTTTTTTTGCATTGATACATGTCCCCTGGGGTAGGACCCGGGTCCCCAAACCCTTTTTAGGACAATACCATGCAAATTAGCCTTTAAAATGAGCACTTTTGATTTCGAACGTTCGAGTCCCATAGAAGTCAATGGGGTTCTAACGTTCGTGCGAACTTGCGGTCCGTTCGCGGGTTCTGGTGCGAACCGAACCGGGGGGTGTTCGGCTCATCCCTACTGGCAAAACTGAAGCCCAGTCTAACACATGTGTACATGTCTAAACCACTTAATTGGTAAAAAAACACGACAAACATGTGAGCATGTCTACTATTGTTCAATATGATACTCATATGACACATGAAAGCCTGGAATTGTAAAAAGTATTCACAGAACTGGGACTAGGGCTGCAGACTTTGCACCAGAAGTGTGACATAATGAGCAACTCTATGATAATGATTAGGGCTGTAAAGAACAACATTGTGAAAGTCCTATTTTTTAGACCACCCAGTATATAGCTTTCTTACCTCCCTTTACCTTCTAGTTTTTGCAGAATACATCCCATTAACAATATCTTTGCAATTTCAACATCTCTGCGGCATGGCCACAATTTTTGGGAAGCACCTTTGAACTTTTGGCCTGAGAGCCCATATAAGTTTTCAGTACTATACAGGTAGATTTATTTCTAAGATATAACTATTGTAGCATAACTTCCTTCCTTGTGCACCCCACGTTTGCCCTGGAGAGATTCCACAATGTGAACCTATTTCTTTTGGACAATTGCAGCTGTGTTTTTATATTATATGGACTTTTGGTTATAGCTACTTTCTAACTGTACAAATCTATAACATGCATGCTACTATATGGTTGTTTATTTGGTCTATCTGTCTAACATATGTCTGTTTAGAGTATCCCAAATCTTTTCCTGATGAAGCGTTTTTTCCTTGTTACATGTTGAAAAAACCTGGATCCCTTAAAAGCTTCTAGTCTGACACCACAAATGATGTAAATTGAGGCTTAATAGCCCCATTGGATCATAGATTGTATACTTTCCTGCTTAATGGGGGCCCATCCATGTGGAGGAGAAAATATTCCCCCTTTTAGATAATTTCAACCACTAACTTTGATCTTTTTATGTGTTAATTGGTAATAATAAATATTGATGTTTTTAGTTGAAATAACATAAGTGTAATCCTTAGGTACCTTCCATTTACTCTTCATTTTAGTCACATTGTTGGATGTGGTGCCCTTTCTTATCTCACCCACCATACCTTTATGAAAGTGCTATTTATATTTCTATCTAAATGTTAAATAACTGATCACATACCACATAATTATAATAATGTAGAAAAAGTAAAGATATCTTTAGTACATGCTACAATTCTTGACTTTATTTGAGAAATATTGACCTGTTATATTTCGAAATATCCACAAATAACATGCCTGGTAGATGCCCTTAACCTGCCTGTGAATTGGCACATCTGTATGATGTATACAACCTACTAAAGCACAACTGACATTAAAAAATGCAGTTTAAATTGCCGGTTAATGACATTCCTTGGCTGAATCATTCTGTCTTAAAACAAACAGCCAGGGATTCCTATCATCTATACTAGACCCTTATCCTAGATGAGGCTCTGGTACAGATATTACTGGGCACCCCAAGCAAAAGAAATGGCATGGGGTTCTCCCTAAAAATACATTCCAGACCGTTATCCCTAATGAGTACCTGGTATGAATGTAAAGAGGGACCCCACCCAAAAACCGCACCCAAAAAAAAAAAACATGTGAGGCCCCTGCAAATTACTGGAAAATTCTGGTATGGAGTTCAAGGACTCCACCCAAAAAAAACAGAAATAAAAAAAAGCAAGGGGCTCTCCCCTAAAATCTATCCCATACCAACAGCATGCAGCCTGGCTGGCCAGAAAAGGGGGAGCGAGCGTGCTGACAACTGAATGGGCCAGTAAGGGATAAACGACTGGTTGCTAGATGTTGTCAGCCAGTGGCTTTCTAAAAACAAACGAAACCTGTCACATTAAGCAGTAGTAGTGAAAGTTCACTTTTGCAGCAGCTGGAGATTCGCCAAACCTTCGAACAAGAAAAATTTGATCCAAAATCATCATCAGATTGGTAAACTCATCCTTACTACCTACAATTTCAGAAACATGAATCAATATCCCCATTAGAATGATAACACAGAGACAACAGATATGACAGTGCAGCTTTATTGATGCAGTGATTCTTTAAAATGTATTAACAACCACTATGTACAGCCCAGGTTGATTACAGGAGCACAGCTCAGTAGTAATAAGGACAAAACTCAAACTAAGGTCATCCTAAACACTTCTGTCAAATATAATAGTTCTTACACTGCTTTGGATACCTAAAACACAATTCCAGGGTCAATTTACCACCCCCTACTTGCCTCCCTCTCCCTAGAGGCCCCCTATGCTGTAAGTTTTGCTATTTTTTTATACTTACGCTTTGTCTTCAGACTGGTCATGTGACATGCTATGTATTCTAATTCTTCACCTCCTCTCCAACCCATGGTGGTCTTCTCCTGATGCAGAGAGTGGCGTTCGATGTGATGAAATCAGCAACTCTCTGTGCTTCAATAAAATACAAATGAAGGGCACTGTTGTGAAGTCCCTTAGGAGGCTGGTCAATGACACCCTGCAATTTTTGTATGTCTTCAAACCTTTTAAGTTGAATGCCATGTGTTATTAAACCCGGATGACTGACATCCTCAGGCAAAGAAAAAGTACTCCGGGGATAGCTCTGAATTGTAGGTAAGTATTGCAGCCTGAGCTGCTTTTTTACTTATTACCCTGCCCAGGGTCCCATTTTAATAAAAAGCGTATCTGAAGCCAACATGTTTTAGTTTGTTTGAATAAAGTAGGGAAGGGTTTGAACCTCTTCCAGGTTTTTGTCACAGTCTGCTATGAAGATTCACTCTCTCTTTTAGTTCCAATAACCATTGTTACCAGGATTGAAAGTGTGAAAATATCTATGTTTTTAAGATGTCACTGGAACAAGAATAAATAGGAACTTTTCCAATGGAGACACTTGATCCAGTGACAACTGTCTTAGAGATTTTCCTTCCTTTGAAGAGCTCTTCTCTTACTTTCTGTCATGTCTCAAGACAGGAAATGAAAGAAAATTTCCACCAAGGGGACATACACAGCAACAACAACAACAAAAAAGTAGAGGTATGATAGATCAGCAAATGAAAACACTGATACTAAAAGGTTAAATAATGACTTTTAGCTTGTGCAGCGAAAAAGCTGAAAAAAGTTGGATTTCTCAAAATTCTATCTGTTTGAAGTGCCTCTGCACATAAAACAAATCATAAGTGATGTGGATAGGAGCTGGGGAAATCTGTACAAAATTAGAATGATTTGATATTGTGAGAAAAACAGGCTAATTGCATCAGACAATGAGTGATTTGTTGGAACTCCCGAGACTATCTCTGCTCATTAGCATATACTTGGCATGTGCCGGGCTGCCTACTATCAGTTCTCCATGCTCTTGCTGTTGAAGTGTTCATCATCAAAACCATGAATTCATAAAGAGTCTGTGACTCCTGGGACTTGGAGCTTTTCCCCAACCAAAAGTACTGCCCCCTGGGAGATCACAGTCTAAGCAAGAGAGGCTACAGTATGATAAATGAACTGTTTACTGCTTGTCTCATTGTTGTCTTTTAAAATTATTAATTGGATTTATTTTTGTAACAGCCTCAGTGAAATTAGATAATGAGACAAGTAAATCAAAAGTCAGGAGCAGCTTCAAATGTGCATTTTACTGGTGCCCCCCTCAGGGCCACTTTAAGACAGACATGGGTCCAGAGCCAAGATCATTTATATTGGCCTTCACTGCCCTGGGTAAACAAGACATAGCCTGGCATCACACCGATGTCCTACAGTAACATGTGATAGAATGCATGTTTCATTACACTTACACTTTGATGCAATGTGTGGTAATGCACCACACTATGTGGGGTGTCATTTATTTAGAATGGTACCCCACTACACAACTACAGTGGCCTCCAATACACCTGCACTACAAGACACCACGACATACATGCTGCATGAAAAGATGCAGGTCCAGCTTATTTGTCTGCTGCCATGTATTGGCACCCTATTCAAAATGTATGGATTGCCATATTGCAACTTACGTTAACACACACTTTAACGGAAGTGAAGTAATGCACTGCAACAGACCAGCAAACTATAAAGGGGCCCTTAAAATTATAATAACATTAGTGCATAAAGAAAGTACTAGATCTCTTGGACTGATATATTGGCAGCAGCATGATTTGAACTCATGGTCCCATGGGGGGCGGTTATCCTGGTGGAACCTAGTGGGTATATTGGCAGGGGCCGGGGCGGGGCAAGCCATCACTGCCAGGAGAAGGCAGCGATTTTTGCCAGCGGCTATACAAGACGCTAGCAATTATTGCAAGGTAATTCGGCAGGCTGGTTGTACCCAAGTTGATTGATCAATCAACTTGGTACATTCAGCCTGCCCCACAGGGGTAGCATAAGGTGTTGCAGGGGTCACAATCGCAACCCCGCCCCTAGCTCCAGGGGGGGCCCATGCAGCCTCTCTGTCATATTATCATATCCTCCACAAACTCCAGCTCCGATCTGCCCTAGGGTCCCACAGCCACGCTCCAATACTGGGCTTCCACTTTGTCTTCCACAGTCCACACCCCTCTGTTCTCATTGGCTGGGGAGAAGCTGTGAGCCATTTCCTGAATGGAGAGGAGCATGGGGTGAGAACACCTCAGGATGGGGGAGTGTCTGTGCTGTGTGCTGACAATATGGAATGGTAACAAGGCTCAGCAAATTAAGAGAAGAAGAGTGCCGTCCTGTAGCCACGATGGGACGGATATTACTGGTGAGGTAAGACACCGCTCAGTGTCTCCCAGTCACCAGCTGGGATTCTTTGTACCCCCCACCCAGAGATGTCTGCTTAACCCACTTCCCTGACAACTGGGGAAAAGACACACACCTCCCGAAGGTGACCTTTCCCCAACACCTGCCAACACTGACAAAGAAACCTTTAGGAATTGCTAAAACAAATCCCTTAACACCTTCTGAGGGGCTGCAGGCTCCAGATTTCAGGAATGTGATTCCAGCCCTGTGTAGTGTAGGGGGGAGGAGCTGTATACAATGCTGGGATAGGAAAGGAGCTCTGCCAAGTGACCTGATAGGGGTCCCTGTCCTCTGATTCTTCAGCTGTGATCCCTGTCCTCTGATGTAAGGAGGAACTCTGGGAACTCAAAACTCTTAAGCCATTGTGAGTATCTTGGCATGCGATGGGTGTATCTGCACGCACGGTGGAGGTGGTGGGTGGTAGTGGGACGGGGAAACCATGTCAACTATTGCAGCGGGGCCCACAAGCTTCAAGCTTGTGAGCCTCGTTTCCTGCTGAGATTCAAACCGTCTATGGCATGCCTTAGTTATCACTATAAAAACTGAAGTATCCACAATGTGTATATGTACAGGACTTATACCTCAATATCTGTCTTATAACCAGATGACAACACTTAATGATTGAGACCACCCTAACACTAAATGTGTTTGAAGACTTATTAAATGTAAAATATTCATAACCTCTGGTAGCAGAACATGCCTTAAATATCAGTAACATAGAAATAGAACCATGACTGTTGCAATTATTTGTTTCTCAGAAGTCGGTTAGAACCCCTTAGGGGAAAGGTTATGCAAGCTATAATATGCTGTTTCCATAGACCAGGAAAAGAATGCTATAGTGAATTGGTTTTTCAGACCTGGGAAAAACACTAATGTTTGCAAGGTGGCCAGTGGCCACAAATAAGTGGGTACATATCAGTGTTTATGGAACAGATGGACTTCTACCTTGATATGGGCACCTTTTTAGAATTCTTACCTGCAACTGACAATAATGTTGTCTGTTCTGAACTCTGGCACTAGTTGGAGGAAGGACCGGTGCCAGAACACTCAACATGCATCACAGAACTCTGGGAAAAGTCCTGTCTTTGGGAAGTGACACACTTCGAGCATTGTGGCACCAGTCATACTTTTACCTTGCTACACTACTCACACACCCAAGGATTGCACCACCACCTTCCTTTATAACTAATTGTGTACTGCTTATTAGCTAATAATTATGCTTAAGCATTCAGTTGTAAACATTAGACACGTGCAATTCGTTTTTCCTTCCGAATTAATTTTTTTAATGAATTTTAACAAATTCGTTAATTCGGAAATATCCCAATTGACGAAAACCCGTTTAAAGAATGTTTCTGAATATTCATAAGTTCTTATATTTGAAAATTCCTAAATTTGTAAATTCATTAATTCAAATATTAGAACATTCGGAAATTCGGAAATTCAAAATTTGAAAATCCCAAAATCTGAAATTTCAAAAATTCAAGAATCCAAAAATAAGAACGAAAATCCAAAAATTCAAAAACCCAAAAATTCGAAAAATTGGAATATTAACTAACTAATAATAACTTAACTATTGCTAACTATTAAATTATAGGAATTGGAATTTCCTTTCAAATTTGGCTGTTAGAGAACGTAACAAATACAAATTTATTCAAAGTTATGAATTATCCAAAATAACGAATGCCGTATCTAAACCAATGGAATGTAACAAATTAATAATAATAAATAACAATAAAAATAATACAAATAAAAACTTTTTATTATTTTTATATATTCATTCCGTTCCATTTGTTTAGATGCAGCATTCGTTATTTCGTATAATTCATAACTTTGGATAAATTTGTTACGTTCTCTAACAGCCAAATTTGAAAGGAAATTCCAATACCTATAATTTAATAGTTAGTTAATATTAGTTAGTTAGTAATTATTTTAAACTTTCAGATTTTCTTTCTTATTTTCAGATTTTCGAATTTTCGGTATTTCAAATTTCTGAATTTTCGAATTTAGGAATTTACGATTTACAATTTATTATGTTATGGTTGTCATTTATACACATGCTTAAAGTGGAACTAAACGGTATCCTAGCACCACAAACTAAAACTGTTTAATTCATCTTTAATATTGAGAGAAAATTCACCTGTAGCATCCTCTACCAATAGGTAGGGGCTAGTAATAGATTTTTACTGGTTAGACTGTCAGCACAGGCAAATTTAGGCAGGCCTATGCTGCAAGCTAGGCCTGTCTGTTTTGATCTGGGGGCTAGGAGTGGTCAGAGTAGCAGTGGGTGTGGCCACCTGTGCTCTAGTTCTGAGACGCCTCCACTGCTTCCAGGGAGAATGTTCTGGAAGAGGGGCAGGGCCTAGGACTGGAGTGGCAGGCAGCTTGTGTGGGAATAAACAATTTAATAAATGTTTTAAAGTTAATGCACAAGGCTGGTGCGCCCTTGTTTTCTTTTTGTTTCGGTTTCTACTAGGATCCCCATCCTTGAGGGCAGCAAGGCCTATGTTTATGTACTATACTTGGTCATCCACCTGTGCGCAGGAGTTACTTTTTTCTCTCTTTTGCTATTGTATAGCTTGTGTGGGAGCCCTGACCAATCCCCAACTGATATTGACAGGGGGCGGCCCTCCTATATAAGCTGAGGTAACATGCCACTGGGGAGAATTGTCGGCTGAGTGAAGTGGAGGATGGCATACTAGACAGCAGCAGGAAGGCACCCCCTTATGGGGGGGTGTACTGATCACAGGAGGAGGCCCAGGGAGAATCTGTGAGGGAACTTTGCCTCTACACGGTCATTTGTAATGTCTTTATCATCACACAGTCGTTGATAAAGAACTCCTGGATCAGAAGGGCAGGTGAAGCTGTCAGAACGTATGGGCCAGTCAAGTTCTCCATCAAGGACTCAGGGCAGAGAGAGGTCAGTGAGTGCTACCACAGTGGAGGGCTGGATGTGCCAGGAAGTCTGTGAGGGAACTTTGTTTCTACACGGTCATTAGCAAAGTCTTCATTATTTACACAGTGAATGATGGGGAGTCCTGGATCAGAGGAGAGACTGTGGGGATATGTGTCAAATTGATGTGGCCTGAGGGCACAGGATTTGCAAGCTGGGCTGGCTGGGAACAGTAGTCCACCATCCATCAAATGCTTTTAAACTACTAGGCCTCCGGGGAGCGGTGCTGCTGGCCTCTGGCCTAGTAGCAGCGAGCAACCAGAGCTGGCTTAAGGACTTATTCAGAGAGGGTCCTTCTTGCTCATAGAAGAAGATGTGACATTACTTTACTTCAAGATAAGTTTTGTGCAGGAGGGGAACTAAAGGATATGTTTTGTGCAGGAGGAGAGAAGTTCTGAGAACATTACTCTTACACGGTCAAGAGTGATGTCCTCATCCTTTACATGGTAATGGATGGGGAATTCTTGGAAGTAATACTCTGCGGGAGTTGAGCAGAGGAGGAGCAACAATCTGCATGGTGATGCGGGAGGAAGATCATAGCAATTACAAATGCACATCATCTCTTCTGGCTCTAACTATGTGCTAACTTTTACAATTTTTAAAATATGATGGCAATTGAATTATTCTATGGGCATCCCATATACACTTTTAGCCAACCAAGTTGTATTCCCCAATAAAACATAAAACAGAACCAACAAAAGTCTGTTCATTGTCTCTGCAAGTGATGTGTGGGAGTCTGGCAGCGGGGTGAATTGGTGGATTGTTTGTTACTAGTGGCAACTACACCGCTACACACCCATCCATCCATGTTGCCATTCTTTATTTTGTTGAGAAAGCACTTTAAATCCCCCCACTAGCATTTCAAGATGCGGCCATCTTGAATAAGGGCAGATGATTCATGCAGCATTTACTTCCTGGAATCCATCTGCTCTTAACTTAGGCATGCCAGCAGGGGGGTGTGCTTAGCAGAGAAAGCCCCTCCTCCCCTCCTTCAAATAGAAGAAAAGAAATGTCCATGTAGACTCCTGGGATGTCTGACATCATTTTGGCCTAGGCCAGAAACCAGGAAGCAGCTAAAGAAATGTAAAAAAAAATTTGAACAAATAAATATAATATAACTTCCTGTCTATTTACTAATGCTAACAGCATAAGGATTAAGAATAGTTAATGCTGACTGAGAGAGTTTAGGTCGACTTTAGACCATTTTTAGTATAGAGAAAAGTTTAGCATTGTCAGTATCGGACAGTCTTCATTTATATTGGAATCGTATTGGAATCGTTATTTTTAATTCTACTCCAGACCAGTAAAGGGCTCATCGTGAGTACACTTGCAAGCTGGTTTACACTGGGCATAATTAGGACTGGTGGCGATGATATCTGGGAGTATAAGTTTGTTTTATTTGTTAACATTACTTTTGCAAGGACATTAATCTGTGATGATATTTGATTGGAACAATTGGCATGTTGTGTACTTATAAGGCCCCTTTCACACGATCGGACCGTTCAGGTCCGCCTGTCAGTTTTGACGGCGGACCTGAACGGGCGCTCCATGTTAGTCTATGGAGCGTCGGATGTCAGCGGAGACATGTTCGCTGACATCCGACCCGGTCCGATCCGCTGAAAAGCAGACGGATGACCCTACGTCCAGGTCTGTCGCTGGCGGATCGGATCGGGGGAGATCTGACGAAAACGGACACGCTGTCCGTTTTCGTCTGATCCCTCCATAGGCGGCAGCGCTGCCTGACAAGCCCCTCCCCGCTCAGTGAGCAGAGAGGGACCTGTCATCCGTTGGCTCAGCGGAGATCAACGGACTGATCTCCGGCTGAGCCAGCGGACTCGTAGAAACGGAGCCCGCCTCGTGTGAAAGGGGCCTAACATTCGCTTTGTAATAAACCATTTTTGTTACTTTTCTACTACAAACAGTGATGCAGATAACATATGTATAGGGCTTGTTTTGATGGTTTTGACTTCATACAGGTGGTCAAGAAGGAGGATGAGGGCTGGATGAGGGCTGGATTAAGACTGACCTAGCATAAGTGTATGAATCTATCTTGATAGTAGCCTCTGTTGTACCTTGTACAGCAGCACTTAGACAGGGAGGTGGAGAGCCAGAACTAGCATCCAATCAGGCGATCTGAATGCTTCAATGCCGACAGAACACTTGTTGACAAGAGGAGAGAGCAGAGTGATCTGATGACTTATCAGTGCACTGGTCTTCCTTCACAGTCCAGTCAGCAAGCTGTGGGTGTGAAGGTTACACAACTGTATTTCTAATGCATCATTTTTACAAATAAAACATAAAAGCTGTGTGTGTGTGTCTAACTTTTGCCAGGAGTTCGGATTTAAAGTGGTACTAAAGGCAAAATCAAAATATTGCAATATTCAGCTTTTCTGCCATTGTCCTCAGTCTGATGGCCAGAATCATTCAACCCACTTCCCCCTGAGCCCAGCCCATTACTGGACAGTGAAAGGAGAAGCAGCACGGTTCTAAGCTCATCTCTTGCTTTTTCTTTTTTTCAGCATGAACTGATTGGCTTATTGTACTGCTTCTTCACCTCACACTTCAAGCAATAAACCTAAGGACAAAAATGTAACATATTGCAGTTTACCAACTCTTATGTGGGGCTGCTGCATTCGTTTTCTTCTTTAAGGCTTTTATTCCTTCATTTTCACCTGATGATCCAGCCAGTAAGTATGTTATTTTTCCAACGCTTAAATATTCATAAAATAAATACTGTATTATAAATATAACGTTATTGGTTAATTGAGACTTTATATACAGTATATATTTTATGATTGTTTAAGCTCTGCAATTATTGTTTACAGTTCACATTAAAGTTATCTTTATATAAACCTTCATTGCTACCTGCTCACTGTTTTTTATATATTTTATTAGCGCTGACTTTTATTTTTTAATATTGTTATTTTCCAAGCTACCCAGAAAAAATGGCAGTTATGCCGAGTACACACGAGCAGAATTTCTGACAGAAAAAGTCCGATGGAAGCTTTTCATCATATATTCAGACCGTGTGTATGCCCCATCTGACTTTTTACGTCGAAAATTCAGACGGACTTAGATAGAGGACATGTTCTATATTTTTCCGCTGGAACAAATTCCTATTGGGAAAACCGCTCGTCTGTATGCTGTTCCGACGTACCAAAAATGACACATGCTCTGAAGCAAGTACGAGACGTAGTACGTATTGTCCCGTCGTACGTGTTGTGCGTCACCGCGTTCTTGACGGTCGGAATTTGGTGTGACCGTGTGTATGCAAGACAGCTTGAGCGGAATTCCGTTGGAAAAACCTTCAGAATTTATTCCGATGGCAAAACCGGTCGTGTGTACAGGGCATTAGAGCATTGAGACAAATCTTTTACCACAGGGGTACATACAATGGTCAGCTTTTATTAATATATGTTGGTTTATTTTGTTAGTGAAGTCTTAATAAGTCTACCAGTGTATGTAACACAACCCTCTTCCCAGACGGACAATGCTGCTCTCCAACAGTGCCTCCAGTGCTCCTTCATAGAGACACACTAAAACATGAATTGTGTTACTGTCCCGATCACCAGGTGAAAAAAGGGAAAAAGCCTCAAAAAGAAAACTAACACAAACAACATTTAAGGATTGGTAAGCTTAAATGTTTTACATTTTTCGTTTTGGGTCTTGTGCCGTTTTATTAAACTCTGGTATACAGTGACTGATCACTTGATGTAAACAGAAGCTCGGTAATCGGTATTTTGTTTTCCTCACGCTGTCAGTGTGAGGGGTAAAAAAGCTGATCACCGGCTTCTGTCAGAGGCACATCGGTCCCTCACTCAGAAAGCTGCAGATGTGCCCACCAGTGTCACCTGCCAGTGCCTACTGTGCCACCTACCAGTACCCACCAGTGCCACCTACTAGTGCCCACAGTGCCACCTACCAGTGCCCACAGTGTCACCCATCAATGCCCACTAGTGCTGCCAAGCAACGTCCATCATTGTCTAATAATCAGTGCCACAGATCAGTGCTGCCTATCAGTGTCACCTACCAGTGCCTACCATTGCCCATCAGCACCACCCATCAGTGCCCATCAGTGCCACCTATCAGTGCCGCTTATCAGTGCCACCTATCAGTGCCCTTCAGTGCCACCCATCAGTGCCAATCATCAGTGCCCATCAGTGCCAACTATCAAAGCCCATCAGTGCCACCTATCAGTGCCCATCAGTGCAGCCTCATCAGCGCACATCAGTGAAGGAGAAAAATTACCTGTTTTCAACATTTTATAACAAACTATGAAACAGTTTTGTTTTTTGTTTTTCAAAATTTCAGTCCCTTTTTGTTTTATTTAGCAAAAAAATAAAAAAAAAACAGCAGCAATTAAATATCACCAAAAGAAAGCTCCATCTGTGTGAAAAACATGATAAAAATTTCATTTGGGTAAACTGTAGCATGACTGCGCAATTGTCATTCAAAGAGTGACAGCACTAAAAGCTGAAAATTGGTCTGGGCAAGAAGGGGGTTTAAGTGCCCAGTAAGCAAGTGGTTAAATTCAGGTACTTGCTCTGCTTACATTTAAAAAAAAAATACATCAATGATTACAAAACATCATTAACTTCTGCATAGAGTTTAGTTTTAATTTAATTTTATATAAATTTAATAATAATAGAGAATAACAATTCTGATGGCTTGTTAAGTTTTATTTCTTGTGTCCGTTCCACTTCCCAGTTGTCGAATGCCATAATTTCCCCCACTAAAAAGTTATAAATGCTGTACATTTTGTACACAGGAAGTGAAGTACCACACAAATTACCAAATCCAGTTGTATTTTGTGATTTGTATTCTATGTAGACATCTTTTTAAAATAAATGAATCAGCTGAAAAAAATTCTTATAATGCATTCACAGTCATTTTATTTGCAGTGATTACCGACAAAACCATAACAGAAAAAAATAGGTTGTTCATAGGTCTAACGGTTTCCATGTCATGTCTGTAGGGATAGTGCAATGTTCTTGACATAAAAAGTAGAAGGAAGACCTCTACGAATAATTCCTTAATTAAACATGATGAATTTGTATGGCATTAATTGTAATACACTTTGTCAATTAAGCTAACAATGACCTGCCATGGGAAAGGAACTGCAATTAGTTCCTTGTAGAAGTCCTAAATATACACTCTTCAGTTAATTCACTTTTTACCATAGCGCTCTGATGGGCAATCTTATTGTCAATTGCTACTTTTTATTAAGAGGAAATAAAACAAATAACCACTTAAAACACAAATGATGATACTAAAAATAAAAATAGGGCATTTACTCTGTTACTCTGTACTTTTGAATCTCCTAAACTCCATTAACAGTTTATTTTCTTAAAAAAGTCTTTAATGGAAGAAAATGTTATTATAGAGTGCAGATATATATATCCTATGTAAGCATTAACTTGTTGCATCTTGTTCATTTATACTGTGCCAAATGTATTAAGAGAACTGCATTTGTCAATAGTTACTAATAATATTTCAATGTGGGATAGAGAATTACAAGCATTGGGTAACATCTTTCTTTTCACTATTTTTATTTTTTTATTTTTTTTTAATTAAACCCTAGAGTCTTCCCATTTTAATGTGTCACCTTTGTGTTGGGTATTCACTTTCCTAAAATTACTTTTAAAAAATTACCTTACTGAAGTCACAAATTGAAAACAAACTAGTAAAAAAAAAAATGTGACAAAATGCCCACAAAAACCTCTATGCTAGGCACCACAATCAGGTAAATGAACAGTGCTCTTTCTCCTGTTGGTCTTCCAGTGGCTGAACCTGTTACAAATGACACATTGAATACTAGAAGTGGTATTTACAATGCAAATAAGTACATATAAAATGCATGTTGGTGTTATATAAAGTGTTAATACTGTTAAATAATCTCTCAAAATAATATTCAAAGCAAACATGTGATATCCTAAGACCAAAGCAACAATTTCACTTTAAAGCACTGTACCCCAGCAGCACATACTCACCTTAATTTCCCCCCTTCTACCCAGCTAAAGAAAGATGGAGGAAGGCATAAAAATGAGCCTGTTGATTGGCATAAGCATAAGTTCACTTAAAAAAAAAAAAGAAGAAAATTAAAAGTAGGAAGGGAGAAGTAGAATAGAGGGCAATCATGAGGAACAGAGGGCAACCAACCCCCTGTCAACCTTACTTAAAATAATATATAATGTTATGGAGTGGACCAATTCAATTTAAATGTCCAAGCCTTTTAAAGGTAAAGTATAGTATATTTTTGGCAAGAACATGTTTTTGTCATAATTGCAGTGTTTAAAATTAAGATCATGCTTATGTCATTTTCCTATTTTAAATGTTCTCTAGGTTTTTGTTATGATATATAAATATTTGTAGATTAGCCTCTAGAGGACACTACATATTTGACTCAACATAATACTGTGGTATGCTGCAGAACAATACATTTTTAATTGAATATATTTACTTGCTTTTAAAAGAACAATGTTTACAACAGTGAAAAAAGGAATGAGGGAAAAAAATAATATAAAAAAGTAGGATATGTTAGGCAGCAAGTAAACATGTTGTCCGTGATGTGTTGAAAAAAGAAAAAAATAGGCATCACACTTTGTTATGTATGGGGCTGCATAGCCAAAGTCCAGTCAGGGTGCCCATGCTGACTCCTGTTCACAGCCAAAAGCACCTACAATGGGCATGTGATCTTAAGAGCTGGACAACGGAGCAATGGAAGAAGGTGGTCTAGTCTGATGAATTATTATTATTATACAGGATTTATATAGCGCCAACAGTTTACACAGTGCTTTACAATATAAAAGGGAGACAATACAGTTATAATACAATAAGATCCAAGAGGATTAAGAGGGCCCTGCTCAGAAGAGCTTACAATCTAATAGGGTGGGGCAGGTGGTACAAAAGGTTGTAACTGTGGGGAATGAGCTAATGGAAGTGGTAAAAGATTAGTTAGAGACGTTATAGGCTTTCCTGAAGAGATGAGTTTTCAGGGATCGCCTGAAGGTAGCAAGAGTAGGGGATAGCCGGACAGGTGGAGGTAGCGAGTTCCAGAAGATGAGAGAGGCTCTGGAGAAATCCTGGAGACGAGCATGAGAGGAGGAGATGAGAGAGCTTGAGAGTAGGAGGTCTTGAGAATAACGTTTTCTGGTTGGCTGGGTGGATGTGCATCACTTACGTGGGGAGGAGATGACACCAGGATGCAGTATGGAAGAAGGCAAGCCGACAAACGCAGTGTGATGCTTTGGGCAATGTTCTGCTGGGAAACCTTGGCCCTGTCATTCATGTGGATGTTACTTTGACATGTCCCACCTAAACATTGTCGCTGACCAAGTACACCCCTTCATGGAAACACTGTTCCCTAATGGCAGTGACCTCTTTCAGCAGGATAATGCACCCTGCACACTGGAAAAATGGTTCAAGAATGGTTTAAGGAACACAACGTGTTTGAGGTGTTGACTCCAAATTCTCCAGATTACAATCCATCAATCATCTGTGGGATGTGCTGGAAAAACAAGTCCAATCCATGGAGGTCCCACTTCACAACTTACAGGACTTAAAGTGGTTGTAAACCCACTAAAATTTTTTTTTTTAAAAACTGCAAGACAAAGGCATAATGAGCTAGTATGCATAGCATACTAGCTCATTATGAAATACTTACCTTAGATCGAAGCCCTCGCTGCGGTCCCCGCACACTGCTCCAGCCGGCGACATCGCTCCCGGAGTTATTTACGGGTATCGCGGGTTCCATCGCTGTGATTGGCCAGAGCCGCAATGATATCACTCCTGCGCATGCGCGCGGGAGCCGCTAATAACTGCACATCAACTGAAGTAACAGCACGAACGAGCTACCGTGCAGGTTTAGGAGATATCCAGGGTAGCTACAGGTAAGCTTTATTATAGGCTTACTTGCAGTAAAAAGCGGATTGTAAGGGTTTATAACCACTTTAAAGTTTGCTACTGACGGCTTGGTGTCAGACACCACAGCATACCTTTAGAGGTCTAGTGGCATCCATGACCCGACAGATCAGGGCTGTCTTGGTGGCAAAAGGGGAACCTACTCGATATTAAGTGGGTCATCATAATATTATGGCTGATCGGTGTACATATATGTGTGTGTGTGTGTTTGTGTGCAATTTCTTACCTTAGAACAACGCTTTTACAGCAGCACCTGCTCACTGCTGTGGCGGTTGGCATCTTCCCCCGGTGTTTCTTCGGGGTTCACGGGCTCCGGTGCTGTGAGTGGCCGGTGTCACAATGACATCACTCTGCGCCGCCCTTTCCGGCACGGGCTCTGAAGATCCGGCACTGTAAGCCGGACCTTCAGAGCGCATGCGCCAATGATGTCATCGCCTGCATGCACTCTGAATATCTCTTAAACTGTACAAGTTTAGGAGATATTCACAGTACCTACAAGTAAGCCCTATTATAGGCTTACCTGTAGGTTCAAGTGATGTAACAGAGTGTACAACTACTTTAAAGGTTGCTAGAGTGAGAACCATTGTGGATTTTTAAATGCTGTTTGCATCCCTTTAGAGGAAGTTCTGCCTGCTTCCTGTTCTAACACCTGTAGCGTGATTAAGAAATGAGGAAAACTCTCCCCGGTAGGGACCCGGAAAGCTGTAAAAATCTGACTGAGGTTATATGTTGCGACAAGGTATAATTTGCCTCTATTCCTTATCTACCCTGTATTAAAAAAAATAAACACAACTGGATGTGAAGACAGCAATTATTGACTGCAAACACAAAATATACAAAGGCTAATTATTTATACAGTTAATAATGTGGCAAATACAGCAATAGATAAAAGAGGTAGTAAAACCCAAATATGATTGTATAAGAATATTAAATGTTACATAAATACCATTCTTCAATTTGTAATGCAAATAAAATCACAGTTTAGGAACGCAATAAGCAAAATATTGAGATTTTTATTTCAGTGACACAATTCAGATTATCAGAAAATTCAAGCATGAATACACAATGTCATACAAGCAAAATATTCTCAATATTAAAGCCAAACATGAGGTTACTTTTGTTTTCTGACAAATATGAACGTGATAATGAATAAAATATAAGGTCAAGAGTGGATCAGCCTATGATTTTGAACTTTGAGCACATAATAGTCATTGCATTTGTACTTGACAAGTGAATGGAGATTGAATTGAATATAAGATATTAATCATAATTAGAACGGCTGTGACAGGTCTATGGTGAAGATCTTAATGGCCAGAAAGAGTGAGGTTTCATAATTAACTGTTTAATTCATTGATTCCTTTATTAAAAGGGTCTCCACCTGATAAGCACAGAATAAAGATGATATGAAATTATATTTGTATTCTCTCATTTTTATCAATTTTCTCCTGAATCAGACATAATTTAGGAAATCATTAAAACATATAATTACTTGGATATATTCATATAGTAATTCCCTAACCAATTCAGAAACCTTTGTAAAGTGTTCGTACGCATATAAATTTATCATACCCACTAACCCAGCTAATTTTTACTCATTTGCTATTACTCTTGGAAAAAAAAAATGATTAAATATCCAATGCTGCAAAGTTTTATTAAAGTCATACTAGGGCAAAGAGAGGTTTGCATCTACAACCCTGCTGTTTATCAGAATTTAGTAATTTACTAATTATTGTTCCAAGTGACCCCTCTTTCTGTGCATGATTACTGTGTGGCTTTTTTCATAAGGGAGTCAGAAAAAGAACATTTTAATTGTAAATGTCTGAATTTAATTGAGTTAGTTTAAACAGACTCAGTGGTTATTTATCAGTTATTATAAAAGGAAAATAACATCTTGATGGATCGAAAAACCATGACATTTAAGTAGCAGTACAACAAAGTTCCACATTTTAAGAATAATGAAAAATCAATGAAAAAAAAAGTTTACCAGTAAAAATAAAGCATTAAAAAGCACATAAGGGACACCTATTCAGAGCTACAGTTTTTTTCTTTTTTTTATGCAGATATCGCTGCAGTGAACTAAGCTACCTTATTGTAGGTAGCACCACTAAAGCTAGCTAAAAAATATAGCAGTTGTGCAGATAGTCTTCATAATTTAACTCAAAGCCTAACTGTGGGCTGTGCCCCCCCCCCCCCCCCCCCCGTGACCTTCTCGCCTGGAGCCCGGAGATTTATTTTTTTAGTGTTCACAAGACACATCATCATGCTAGGAGTCCAGGGTGCCCTGGTGAAGCCTGTACCCACAGTTTGTTTTTCATCTTCCAAGCTGAGTGATGCTGAATGTCAATTATCAAGAAGACTAGGAACATCTTGGGGCATAGAAAGGATACTGTGGGTGGACAGCATCAAAAGAAGGTGAGTATTGCAGCCAGAGTTGCTTTGATTTTTTCCCCCCTGTTAAATGAACAATTTCCCAGAGTTGGACTATAATCTGTGTTCTCTGTAATCCACTGCAGCCAGAATTCAGAAAGCGTGTTAGTTGCTGGATAGGTAGCTCTACTTTCTAAATCTGTATTCTAACTTCAACTTTATCTATCTCATGTACTGCTGATCAGATTAAATCTTCCAAAGTAGGCTTAAAAGTAAAATCACCTTTTAAAAATAATAATTGCACCTGATTTTGCAGGTTAAAAAAAAAAAATGTTCATTTATTATTTTTGTACACAGCAGCCTGCACTGCATTTCACCCATGATCAGCGGATCGTGGGTGCAATGCCAGGCTCCTGCAGACAGCTAGTATACAAGAAAAAGAACCGCTGCTCCAGGTGTATAAAGATAAGGCTGATTGGAGTATCTTGCAGAGTGCTAGTCCTGGCCCGCCTCCGTGGGAAACTTGGAAAGAAGAAAGAAATGGCTGCACATCCAGAATTTCTGAGTGCCTTTTATTTTGCTTTAGAAAGATAACACCAGAGACACCAAACTGTGGTCACGTAGACGTGTTTCACACATACATTTTGTGCTTAATCATCTTCAGTAACTGTCTGCCGTATGGGCAGACAGTTACTGAAGAAGAGTAGGCAGAATCAATTACCTATGAGGGCGCTCATCAGCGCTCTTGTAGTTCATTGAGAACTACAAGCTGTCCGCCATGGTGGAAGATGCAGTGAATGAATGACGCCGCTGTGGTTGGTCCCACACAGCCATGCTATTTTTTAAAATGTGACAGTGGGTGCTGGGAGTAGGGGGGGGTGGCAGCTCCAAAGTAACATGTTACACCCTAAATACAGGTGTAACATGTAACATGTTAAAAAAGGAGAACTTATAATTTAAATGTGATTGGTGACTGATGTTGATGTTATGATCTTGAATTTAGTACTGATACTTTGAAGTATTAGACATTTTGTGTGTTAGAAACTGTAAAAATGCATTCGGTGGAAAAGATTTTGATATTCTAAAGGCATTTCAAACAATCCATACCTGTAAGCTATCATCCAACAGTTGTAATGTTTTCAGGTTTGACAATTAAAGAGGTTGTAAAGGTTTGTGTTTTTTCACCTTAATGCATCTTATGCATTAAGGTGAAAAAACACCTGGCAGTGAGCGGCCCCCCAGCTCCCCGTTTTACTTACCTGAGCCCCTTTATCCTCTTCAGCAGGGACGTGCCATCCTTCTCTCCACGGAGTCCCGGCTTTGATTGGATAGATTGATAGCAGCACAGCCATTGGCTCCCGCTGCTGTCAATCAAATCCAATGACCCGGGCGCTTCTATGGACGCTGAATGAATGACTTGGGAGCACGCCCGCAAGGTAACCCCCTCGGGAGAGTCCTTCTCCTAGAGCGTTAATCAATGCAGGGAGGAGCCGCGAGAGCCGGCCGGGGACCCCAGAAGAGAATGTTCGGGGCCACTCTGTGCAAAACGAGCTGCACAGTGGAGGTAAGTATGACATGTTTGTTATTTAAAAAAAAAAAAAACTAAGCTTTAGTATCACTTTAAAGCTAAACTTTAGCCTTACCTTACAGGCTCCTCTCCTGTACTGAAGTTGTTTATTCTGATTTCACTGCACACTGTGAGCTTCTTACAAAGTGCATTAGAAGCTGCAGCAAGGTAGATAGAGCCTGCCTTAATTCCTGACTGGAGGACATCCAGCATAATCTACTGTAGCATTTACCTCCTGAGCCTTCTCTGTCTTTTGGCTGAGATTGAGTGTAATATCTGATCTTATCAGTTTTTTGGGAACAGAATGCTGGTGTCTCTTGCTGAGTGGGGGTGCCGGTGTCTTGCCGAATAAGTTCCTTCGGCGGATAAGTTCCCCCCTGTACTGCGCAGGCGCAGCGCCTGCGCAGTACGAACTCCTGACAGCCGCTGGAGATAGCAGAAGCTCAAGATCGACAATCAGCTGTACACGGCACCTGCGCTCTGGGTCCAGGTTCCTTCCCTACCATCCAAGTGGACCTAGAGGGGGAATCTAAAAGAGCCGAGCGCAGCGAGGCCGCTCCCGAAGAGTGGCGAGCGAAGCGAGCCCACGAGGGGCCCTCTTTCAGCCGCCGTGTACAGCTGATTTTCAGCTATTTCGCTTCGGCTATTTCCGCCCGAATCCTACTGCGCAGGCGCAGCGCCTGCGCAGTAGAGGGGGGAACTTATCAGCCCAG
Source organism: Lithobates clamitans (assembly GCA_037952925.1). Taxonomy (NCBI): domain Eukaryota; kingdom Metazoa; phylum Chordata; class Amphibia; order Anura; family Ranidae; genus Lithobates; species Lithobates clamitans. The sequence goes on along the minus strand of JBBGZY010000400.1, from coordinate 9,286,518 downwards.
CGGAACTTTCTCGGCAGAACACCGGTTGGTAATTCCCAATGTAATAAGGTGGGTATGGTAGGAGGGATGCTTTTCCTCCTGGGTTAGTTCTGGCCTGTTCTATCAAACTTGTCCCCAGTTGAAGGCAGGACGCTCCCTAACTGTTAATGACATTCTGTTAGGAATAGGGCTGCATTTGTCTAGGCAGGGGCTGGGAGGTACAAAGAGCTCCTGGTGATGTGTCCCATGTGAGTGGCCTTCCATTGGTGCCTGAAGAACACCATGGATTTCACTGGCACTCGGTTACGTCACTTTTGCATTAATTGCACATGGCTCTTCAGCAGGCCGTCTGGCTAGCTCTAAGCTATGTTTATACGTGCCAGAACCTTGTGTAATGCGCATGGCACTTTTTCATTTATACATGTATTTATCACAAGTTTCTACATTGCATTAGTGGTTTGTTATTTTCACAGAGAAAGAGAGCAGAGAGTGCAGGTTTTTAAGGCTTGCCCTGATCTGTGGCCCTCAGGTTTTTTTCCTTTCCTCAACTGGGGGTCTCTCCTCAGAAGAGCCCTCACCAAGAACTTGGAGGACAAGCTTCAGCAGATCCCTAAATCCTGGTACACACTATGAGTTTTTTTTCCGTTCAAGCTGTCAACTCCGGTCTGTACTAACGATCCGTAGTTAGTACAGCAATCTTCCCCATTGACCTGTTGTGTTCTGACAGGGGGACAGTGCACATTCCAATCAGCACTCTCAGCCATTGGGGGACCGTCTCCATACACACAGGCCGAATGTTGGACTTTTTTTTATTGAACCGGTTTATTGAACCGGTCATGTCGCCTGGCATTCAGCCTGCATGTGCTGGGGCTTAAATAGTGGGGCCAACCTGGCTTTCATCTAGATAGACTAAAGGCATCTTGCCTCTATCAGGAGCCTTGCATCCCAGGGGTTTTTAAGGATACAGACCCTTCCTATTCGGAGGTTGTCCTGACCCTTGTGCATTTTATTGTGTGCTATGTTTTCATCTTCACTTTTATTGATCACAGGGATTTGACAAGCACCACACTGCACAGCTAAAAAAACAAAATCCTCTTACTGCCCCTGACTTGCCCCTTTCCTTCATTGGATTTCAGTTCTTTCAGTCCTGGAGTCTCAGCATCCCATGTGGGCATTACCACAGGTTCCGGTTTTCAGAAAGCTATGTGCAGCACCCTGCTGGCCCCTCTCACCAGCCAGCCTTGGAGACTAAGAAAATGCTTCCTCCTATTTGCAGTAGATTGACATCATCTCAGCCTAGGCAAAGTCACTTACCTGGAGCTCAAGGACAGCTTTAATATAACTAAGGGGACAGCTTTTTGAAAAATGATACTGTTGCTGTATAATGTGTCATATCAGGAATTTATTCATGGAGATGTGCAGATTTACTGAATGGTCCACTTAAGTAGGTGAGACTCAGTTATTTCAAGATATCACAGTGCTGCTATTATAGCAAAAATTGTATTTCCATTGATGCATAAGAGCTATCCCATGTTTAACAAAGCTTTGGAAATGCCTGCTGTTCACAAGGTAAATATGAAGTCACCATGCACCTGACTTGTGTCCACTAATGTGTTATGTGTTATTTATCTCTATTCATTGAAATGTTTCTTTCCAATTCCACTGTTTTTTAAATGGTTAAGAAAAATCTTTGGATTTCAATAAAGCTAAGAATATTGCGTATTTTGAAGTCTTGGGTATTTATTATAAATTGGAGGTCACACAAAGAGATGTTAAGATAATAAATCTAGCTCATAAGCATATTCTTCTTGTAACCCAGCAGGAGCCCTCTTGGGATCATTTGTCTCTAGTTCATTATCTTGTCTGCATTATTCAGCAGCCCAGTTCATGCTCAATGGGCTTCAAATAGCTGGTAACAGCTGCTGTATATTCCCATTTTTAGAGAAGTAGCATTTTACTTCTAGTGTTCGCAAAAAAAGGTTTTAAAGGGATGTGATCAATGCTATATGCCAGTAGACCTGGTTTTGGCAAGCAGTTTTGATATATTACAATCAGTTTGTCTGGCAATTTACACAGTTGCCAAGGTGGCAATGCCAGTTACGTGATACCAAAGTTTTCTATCAGTACATCAGCTCTCTGGGCCATTTGCAAATGCTGAATGGGTTTTGTTATGGTGGTAATTCATTGGCCTTTGAGCAAGTAAGTAATACAAAAAGCTACAGCCTGGTATAAGAATTTTTGAAGGAAAAAAGGAGATGCAGCTCACAAACACTCTTGCTCTGGAATGACACTGCCCTAGTAAGAACTGGTTCCAGGTCCTGGCTTTGCTGGTTTGCAGTGAGGTAGAAAGAAACCCTGGATAGCCGCACTCTGGGATAAGGACATCTTTATTTCAATAAAATCCAACAATACAGTCAATTGCAGAGACGTACAGGGTGGTAGACTGCTAACGCGTTTCACATCATTTTGGATGCTTATTCGTAACTACTCCTCAAAGATATTGTAACCACCAAGATGTCATGATGACAACTAACCATTGCTACCTCAGTATGCCAAAAAACGTAGCGGAATGAGGTCACAGCGCAAATATATGTTGTGACGTATCTCTGGAGAACTTCAGAACATTAAGGGCCTTGGAAGCAGCACAACAACCCACCACCGTGGAATGTATTCCTCAGCTAATAATTTAAAGGGGAACTCCCCTCCTAAGATGGAATATTACTCCCTACTAAAGAGACAGGGAATTACAAGGTGGATGCTGTGTAATACCAATCTTTTGGAACATCTTCCCGCAAGAAATAAACACTTTTTACATAATTAATATTTAGATATACATTGAGCATACATATTTAACATGATATAAAGATTTTCCTGTAGATGTCAATATCACATGTACATTTGGTAAAAGCAAAATCATTTAAACATAGTATATATGGTACCACATTATTTTAATCCATAGAGCTGTGCTTTTAATTGCCAAACTAAAAGGTCAAGAATACACTAATGGTTATGAATGTGAAGCAGCAATTAACAACATGTTTCATCCTTATTATTTATCATGAGGAATAAAAACATGTGATTTTACTGTTTACTGTGATTTTGACTTGGTATCTTTAAAGTCCTGTTGTTTTTCTTTGTTAGGGTTTCTATACATATATTGCTCCATATGTTAGAAATTCCCCCTGACAAAAATTATAATAAACAATATATTGTGTATATTTGTATCCACAATGGGATAGGTACATTCCTGATAGTGCTTAGATTCAACTAGACTAGAAAAATAGAGCCAGCACATAAATATTTATAAGATAAAAAAAAACAAAAACAAAACTATAACTCAAACCAAACTATAACTCAAACTTCAGAAAAAAAATAAATTTGAAGTGGAGCCCCCCCCCCCCCCCCCCACACACACACACACTCAAGGGTTAAAAGCTTGTTTTGTCTAGGGGCAACCATACTCACACTTTTTTCCTGCTTGGGCAGCTGCACAACCGGTCCCCCTAAGCCTACTCTCTTTGCAGCTCCATTGGTCTCAGGCACTCTACTATCACCAATCCCTCATTAAAAAGCAAGGATGGCAAGGAGCTACCCTTAATTTGGAATGTTGGGTAGAGATGAGGATTACCGGCTGCTGGGAAGTGAGGGACAAGGAAGGTTTACTTGCTTTTTCGTTTCCCCCTATACAAAAGGAGCATTTAACCTATTCCTGGGAGAACCTCACTACAAGAGTAATTTTTTTCCCAGAGTTCAGCTCACATTATACAAATCCATTTAACCCCAAAATAGAAAAATCCTTGTGTAAAATCACCTCCAAAATAATCTACAGCATAATCCTAATAACCAATGACTAAATCAAAAATATAATTCAGCAGAAACTTTTTATTACTTCATCGATGCAGTGTGATTATGCTCAAAGCAGACTAATGCCCGTACACACGGTTGGACTTTGTTCGGACATTCCGACAACAAAATCTTAGGGTTTTTTCCGACAGATGTTAGCTCAAACTTGTCTTGCATACACACGGTCACACAAAGTTGTCGGAAAATCCGATCGTTCTGAACGTGGTGACGTAAAACACGTACGTCGGGACTATAAACGGGGCAGTGGCCAATAGCTTTCATCTCTTTATTTATTCTGAGCATGCGTGGCACTTTGTGCGTCGGATTTGTGTACACACGATCGGAATTTTCGACAACGGATTTTGTTGTCGGAAAATTTTATATCCTGCTCTCAAACTTTGTGTGTCGGAAAATCCGATGGAAAATGTGTGATGGATCCTACACACGGTCCTATCACACATTTTCCGTAGGAAAATCCGACCGTGTGTACGGGGCATTAGTATGAAGTATATTTTTTTCATGTTAAGTGCATGCATGCTAAGTAATTGTTAAGTTTAACACTTACAGTTTTTTATTTTCTCTCAGATATCAGAGCCCTCACTGCTTTTTTCAGATGGATGGAGCCATCCTAGGTCAGGCATCACAAAGCTACAACCCCTGAAAGCAAGCAATTGAGCTGAAAGTTTGAAAATTACTTGCTAAGCTATTGTTAGACGTGCCAGGCTTCACAAGTTTGTTGCACAATTATTATTATTATTATTATTATTATTATTATACAGGATTTATATAGCACCAATAGTTTGAGGGCAGACAGAAAAGTTACAAAACAATTTAATACAGGAGGAATCAGAGGGCCCTGCTCATTGGAGCTTAATTGCAGCAAGTCCGCATTGCATGACTCCAGATCAACTTTCTTTGCAAACATTCTGCAAGTCTGCAGCAAGTTCTGGTTCAGTTATGTTGTCCAATAGTCATCCCACCACAGGGTTCACTGTGCCTGAATTTGGAAAAGTGTGTCAACTAGAACTTGTGCTTCAAGTGCTCTGCAAGTGTACAACTTGCCAATGAAAATGTGCAGCAAGTTACAAGACTTACAATTCAACACTGCCACAAATTTGTGGCAAGTTATCCTTGCTATCAAGGACTTTGATTACTCGGGAAGAGAAGAAAATGCTTCATCCTTTCTGCAGTAAATTTATGACATTATCTCTAACTACGCTTTGTAACCCCTTCCAGAGGGTTGTCTTTTAAGTGGGCTTTAATGCCAGGAGGCAGAGCAGCTTCCCATTCATGTAACTGCTGTGATTAGTTCTCATAGCGGGCACATGATCAGGATTCCATGTCATTGAAGCTATGACCGAAAGCTGTCGGAGACCGTTTGTTTGGTGTGGTGAAAGTACACAGAGAGCTTGTTCTCAGTACATAACTTCAGACCACTGTGGACACATATGTGCAGCGTCTGGGTGTTAAAGCCAACTTTTCTTGCTGCTACATATATGCGTTAGGCATGAGAAAGAGCCCATTCAACACACAACACAGTCAAAAGGAAAGGATAGCTGAGCAGCCACAGTGTCTGGATCTGTGTGGCCAGCTGACATGTGACGAGCTAGGATGCCAGAAGTCTCTGCTGCTCCTGCTCGGCTCGCTCAGATACAAAGACAGCCCTCAGTAGATGATGGTCTCCTGTAAAAGTGGGGTCGTAGGGCACATTTCGAGGACTCCTCTTTTTCAGCTAACCCTCAGGAAGGGTAGAAATTTTTCAAAACTTGATACTGTTGCTGTATATTGTGACATGTCAAGAATTAATTAATGTAGACTTGTAAAGTTACTACTAACAGTCACATCATTAGCCTTACACAAATTTAGCCCAACTAAAAATGCTAATGATTTATTACTAACAGTACGAACTGAATACTAAATGCTAAAATGTAACATGTATCAGTGATTAATCTTGCATGATTTCATAATTATGTAGAATTGAGCCGTATGATGTTACTACATGCCACTTGTATAACTTGCTCCATAGGGAGCCATTTGTTCCATCTGCTTATTGACCTATTGCTACCACTAGCGATTCAATCGCTAGAGATTTTGGTAGCACTGTGGAGCCACTAAAATTTTTCTGTGTAGCTTTGTCCCAATGAGGTGACTACCAGCAAGTGATTACGTTTCTGAGTATGCAAGAAATCTAGAAAATGTAAGAGAAAGGAAAAAAGGAGATAGAAGGCTCCATTTAGGTGTGATGTTTACTTAATAGAATAGATAAACTTTACAGGGTGAAAAGAATTAGTTATAAAAATAATAACTCATATGTGTAGGGTTGCCAGATACTCAATAGTGATCAATCAGCCAATCATATCTTGAGTATGTGGAGAATTTTTTTTTTTACATATGCCATTTTTTTTTGTTTTGATCGGTCAACTCTCATTACTGTATTCCAGGTTGTCAAACGCTGGTTATTGTTAGATTTAAGGGGGCTTGAGAGGACCCCCCACTGGATGAGACAGGGTGCCTTTACCTATTTGTGCTTTCTCCTTAGAAGGTTCAGGTATTGTATTCTGCTCAATAACCAGCATTGAGTTGGTACTGGATACTTCATTAACTCAATGTTTCCACAAGACCAACTGACTCTCGAGCATGTGACAGCATTTTATTGGTCATTAATAAAATGGTTATTGCCGTGTGGACCGACTTTCAGATCATTGCTAATTCCAGTGAGAGGAATGCAGCTTTGTCTGGCTCATCAATTTTCCCCTCATCTTTCCTCTCCAAGTTAAGTCATTTGTGTTCTTGTAACATTTAAAGATGGATTATTGTCCATCATAATGCTGAATAAGTACAGTCATTGATTTTAGTTGGGTATTTGCCTGAGCTTTTGGCTCTCTGAGTTATCTATTATGGTTATATACAGGTATATGGTTGATAACTTTAACTGGGTTAAATTGAGTTTGATCCTATTCACAGCATACACTGCTGCTGCCCATGTAAATAAAAGAAAACATAACCCCTTTCCACTATATAGCTTTCTGTGTGAGCCCACCTTAAAGTGAAACTAAAGAGCGAAGTTCTTATCTTAGTTCCATTGGTCGGACATCTTCAATGTCCCTCACCAGTGCTGGCATCTTCCTCCTGGCTTCTTCCTGTTGTTGGTCTTTGACCACCTTGATTGGCCAGCATTGGATGGTTTAGCTGTCTCGCATACACAGCAGTTCCATCCTCCCGACAAACAGGCGCTGTGTGTGAATGTATGAACACCTAAGTGTGTATTCTAAGAAAGACTGGGAGCAGCCAGGTATATTTATTTTATTACAGAGGACACAATGCATATCTCTTCTGCAATAAACAGCCTGCCTGTTCACAATTTGTTATAAAAGGACTTTGGTTCCACTTTAAACAATTAAACACTGGAAAGCTACTTAGCAAACAGTAACCAGAAATAATAAATACTTTCCTCAGATAAGCCTCACCTTTAGTCCCCAGATAAGCCTTCTTCAAATTTCAGATCCGCCACAATTGCAAAATTCAAACCTCAGGTCAGCCCCCATTGAAAATTCAGACCTCAGAATAGCCTCCATTGAGAATTCAGATCTTTGTCAGTGTGGGACCCGTGGGTTTCAAACATCTGCGTGTACCCTTGAACTCTTCTTCCGCATTAGGAAATTTCGACTCATGTCAGTGTGGGACTGATGCTCTTTATTATTCTTCAACTGTAACTTTTGTTCTTTGGCAGGCCGAAGAAGCTTTGCTCTACAGATTTCCTTTGCAGCTTTGAAAGCCTAGAGTCACATGATACAGAGAAAAAGAAAGTCTGCAGTGTAGGGCTTCTCCTTCCTGCAAAAAAGTAAAAGTTAAAAGGAGAAGTTTGGTGTTCACAAAAAACCCATACACACTCACCTCCATGCTGCAGTATCGGTAACCTGCCGGCTCAAAGCTTAAGAACTGAGAATCATCGCTCAGTCAACTCTGAGCAGAGAGTAGGCGACTGTCAGCCACCGCTCTCCTCTGCTTTGACCCTCCAGCGCTCACTAGAGAAAGGGAGGGTGCTAGCTGGCTTCAGCTCCTAGCCCCGTACAGGCAGTTTGATGGGTCCCAACAATATGGTTGGGATTCTTCCAGAGCCTGGAGTGGCTCTGTGATGTCAGACAACAGCAGACTTTAGTTCACTGTTTGCTGATTCTGGATCACAGGAGAGCAAAAGTAAGTGCACTCCTGTGACCCACAAGAGAAGTATGGCCAAAAAAAGCCATACTTCTCTTTTAAAGTTGCAGAAAGTGTAAGAGCTGGTGTACACAGGTACATACCCAAGTTTTAATGGCATGAGTATGACTACCTAATTTACAGATGTTAAAAAGGGTAAAACTTTTTTTTTTTTATAGAGTGGAGAGGGACTAGAACATCTGTGAGTTTTTTTTTTTTTTTTTTTATGTCTGTGCCCCTGCTAGGGAGATTCACCCTCTTTATTTGTACTGTTTACCATTAGCATCAAAGGTGAAATCAAAAGAAAAACCCAAATTTTGGGTTACAAGAGAAGCAAAATGATACCCCAGCTCCACTGCCAATATGATGATCTATGAACTGTGATCCAGTGCTCTAGCCAGGACGTTCAGGCCCCAAAATGCAGTACTTGAATCAGAAAAGGGCTGACGACTTGGATGTTCTTGAGTAAAAGTCCTTTATTGGGTTACATGGGTACACAGGTACGGGCTACGCTGATGCTGAGTCGCCAGCCCTTTTCTGATTAAAATTTTGGGTTGTCCCCAGAACAGTAACAGAGAGTAAATCTTCCATTGAAGACACTAGTTCTGGTGACACCCTGGGATTTCCTCACTTTGGAGAGATTTCCTCTCACTTCCTGCTTTGGCTATAGGACAGGAAGGGGAGAGAAATCTCCCCAATGGGTCACAGATGGCAAAAAAACTGTCAGGGGTTATAACTGCCTGTTATAGCATTACACTCACATGTAAAAGTGTCTCAACTGACACAAGGAAACAGTCATAAAATCAAAGCCAAGTTTGTTCCGACTTCACCATAGCCACGAGCAAAGACCCAGCATGATGTGATGATGATACCTTCAGTGCCCACCCTACACGTTTCGTCACTTGATGTCTTCCCAGGGCAAAAAAAAAAATCCCTGAATACCCCCGCAGAGTAGTACAGTGTCACTATAGTGAACTACACTGATGAGAGTACTATAGTAAATTACACGACTCTAATGAGAGTATGTAAAAAAATTGTCAAAAAAAATGTTTAATAAATTGAATAAAAAATAATTTCATTTTTTTTCTTTTTTAGATAATGTCACCAGTCAGTATCCCTGATCACCGCCACACCAGTCTCATGATGACACTGTACTGCATTTGGGGGTTATTTGTACTGTTCTGGTATTTTAGTGCATTTACGAAAACTGGAGCACTCAGAATCTGTTGCAGTTGTGCATGGTAGCCAATTAGCTTCTAACTTTAACTTGTTCAATTATGCTTTGACAATAAACCCTGGAAGCTGATTGGTTACTTTGCAGAGCTGCACCAGATTTTGCACTGTCCAGTTTTAGTAAATCTCCCCCTATAACTTTCACACAGACGCTTCATGTATGAGTACAGAGGCACAGCTGCTCTCCTGTGCTGGATCACCTACCTAGTATGTGATTCAGCATTCCGGGTAGGGAGCATGTGGATGCCAGCCAATGATTAATCGCCGGGGACCAGCTGATTGGTGAGGAGGAAGACAGGACAGAGCTCTGTCAATGTAAACAATGCAGAGTTCTGTCCTGACAGCGGGGATGTGCTGTTTTTTGTTTCCCTGCAGGGAATAAAACCCGGCACATCCCTTATAAGGGCTCATTCACACCATACGTGCATGGAAACTGATGGGAACTGATGGGAAAACCGACATCTATTTCCATTAGTTTTCATGCCCGTCAGTTATATGCCCTATTCACACCAATGTTGATGTCATGTCAGGTTTTTTCCATGCATAAAAACTCTGCATGCGATACCAGTGTTGTGGTGTGAACAGGGCACATAGAGAACAATAATTTTTTTGTGCCCTTGCAGAACGCATGCAGAAAAACTGACGTCTCTGCACCATGGTGTGAACGAGGCCTTAATGCACCTCACAATAAACACACCAAGCACTGTTAGGCACACATTTAACTCTTTGATGGCCCTAGATGTTAACCCCTTCCCACAAGCTAAAACTTTTTTTTTTAATTTTCAGCATTTTTTCCCTTATATATATCAAAAATAAAATAGCAAGTGGTGATTAAAAAACTACCAGAAGAAAGCTCTATTTGTGTGAAAAGAATGATATTAATTTCATTTGGGTACAGTGTTGCATGACTAAGGCCGGGTTCACACAATTGCAGCCATGGGTTTCGTGCCTGGGGTCCGGTGCATGTCTGTTCACTGTATTCAGGTCTTAATTTTTGCCTAAATTGGCATCTGAACCGGACCCAAACACGCACCAGACCCTTTTTCAATCTGGACCGTGGCTGCCTGGGACATGTGTGAATCAGCTCCATTAAGAGCTGGTCACACTTGCCTGTCATGCGAATTGGATGCGGTAAAAAACCGCATCCAATTCGCATATGTGTGAACTTGGTCTGAGCAATTGCCAGTTAAATTAGCACAGTGCTGAGTAGCAAAAAAAGGATAAAACTTTCCGGAGGTCAAGTGGTTAAACCCCCCCTTCTTGGAAGTGATGGCCATTATCTAGAGCTGCAAAGGACAAACTATCCATTTTGTAATGATGTTTTTCAGCAAAGTGTCTACCTATTGGGAAGTGAATAATACCATTGGTGACGGCATACCAATTATCATATATTCTTTCCAGAATACTCTCTTTGTTTTGCCAATATAAAAAGCTCAACATGTACACTTAAGCAAGTAGACTACTCTCAATTTGTCAATTAACCAAATGTCTTATATTATAGTCTGCATACACCCTTCAGGTAATATTGTTGGGTTACCACAATTACCACATCTAAAAGTAACCTTGGATAAATGATAACAATGGTCCTTGTTTCCAGTTAAACTAAGATGTACTTTTCTTAAACGTGATGCTTGGGTAATTGGGAGAAGCCTTGTATTTTTCTCAATGAATACAAAGATTTCTCTGATTGGAAAGATGGAGATTGTGACATCATCCACCCACCTCTCCACCTCAGACAGTAAGTACAAGCCTTGTTTTTATTGATAAAAATGCAAGGCTTCTCCAGAATGGTGGAGACCAACTCTCTCCTTGTATGGTAGCAGAGAGGAACTCATACTGCTGTTGGAACCCAGCTTACTGAAAACATGACATTGGTACAGGGAATGTGTTACTGGCTGGATCACTAGGTGAAAACAAAGTCTTACAAAGTCTGTAGTTAATGCTATTACAGTCTACTGTGTTACAGAAGCCCTAGCGGCAAAACCATTCTAGCATGGAAATAAATTGGCCCAAACTAACTGTTTAAAGTCGAAGGAAACCTGGAATTCTATTTTAAACCTACACAAAATAAAATTTGAATGATCACAGAAAACACAACCCAGTGGTAGACACTGGCACATCGTAGTTCAAGACAAACTTATCCATCATGTTGTTGATAAATACCCAGGTATCACATCTGAGTAAAATTCATCTTAAGCCTTGTTCACATGCACATACTGAAGTGATTACATGTGTGAGGACCATGTTTAGCCTGGATGCATTGCACAGGTATTTAGTGCATCCTCATGCAGGGAGTCCCATTCATGTCATTGGAATACAGTGGGTGCATGGACAAAGCCGTTGCTCCCAGCAGTGACTATGTCCCACTTGACTTGTTAGGGACTGCCTGCACACAGATGCAGGGAACCCCGGTACATACCAAGCAGTCCTAAAACTGAACTACACCTTCGAAAATCAAGCACAAGGTACTGTAGGTGTAGAGGTCGGTACTGCAGCCCAGGGTGCTGATGCCCAACAAGCGATATTAAACCAGGATAGGAAGGTGCATGCCCGACATATATTCTTGCTAAAACATAGTTTTTATTAGCACAACCAATTGAATTACAGCAAGAAAAGCTCACATTAGCTATGACTAAAGCTGTTTGCCGAAACATGCAAGCTTTTCGTGCTTCAATTTTTCTGAATGTGCCAATAAAAGCTATCTTTTAGCAAGAGCATATGTCTGGTGTGCACCTTCCTATCTTGGATTAGTATCACCTGTGCATCCCGTGCAGGCAAATGATTGTGCGCTTAAGTATGCCTACGTGAATGAGGCCTAAGTTTAACTAGAAACAAGGACCCTGTGGACACTGTGGAGTGAATTAAGTACTGCATTTGTTTATTTGCATATAAATAAAACAAAAGAGACATTTTTGTTTATTGCACTGAGGATATAAAGATTGCAAATATGGTTGAACTGGGAAAATTATTGTTGTACATATTGAAGTCACTAGCAAAACACTGTTGCACTTCACATGATATCATAATTTTAACATGGGTTAATGTTTAAATCCTTGATGTGCTGGCTTGCTTAGTAGTATTATACAGATATTTTAGAAGGGAAGCACAAAAGTCTTTTATAATTTACTATTTAAAAAAGAGTTTTTTTTTCAATTTTATTTTCAGGAAATGAGGAGCAGTTAAGATATATGGGAATAGGGATGTTTCTTTTCATGACTAGAGGTAGCATTGGTATAATTCAGCAGGAAATGGTAGAGGGGAAAGAAGAGTATCATCATAGCCCTGTTGCAGGTGTTGGTGATGGGACCTACCTCATGCAACACCCCAGGAGCCAGTACAGCCTTTCTTATTTTTCAGTTTGGGTTATTTCATTGGAAGACATGCTGGCCAAATTATCAGGGCTGTACCAAAAGTAAAGAACTCAAAGACACCAATGTATTTGAAGCAGAAGTGCTGCTTCAAATACATTTTTTTTTGTAATGAAAAAGAAGAAGAGTTATTCTACTAACATATGAAATTTGAACAGCCTATGTAAGTTAATAAAAAAGTTATGTTCACTTTTGCATTACTTTCAGTACAGCCCTCTTATACGTAGTCAAAGAGCTATCTCAGATTCCACCAATAATAAAAGGCTGCAGGCTGCGGGCAGCCAATCAAAGACTCCGGCTGTGAATAACGAGGAGCGCTTACTCAATATTGAATCCTACGGACTAAGACTGGGATGCCATTAATGTTTCAGTGTGTGTAAAGGCTGGCATCCCAATACTTTTGACAATATAGTGTATGCATGAATAATCCTAAAATGTATCATAAGGGGTTTAACCACTTCAATACCAGGCACTTAGACACCTTCCCACCCAGGCCAATTTTCAGCTTTCAGCGCTGTCGCAATTTGCGCGGTCATGCTACACTGTACCCAAACAAATTTTTTATCATTTTGTTCCCACAAATAGAGCTTTCTTTTGGTGGTATTTGATCATCTCTGCGGTTTTGATTGTTTGCGCAACAAATAAAAAAAAAACGAAAATTTTGAAAAAAAAACACATTTTTCTTTGTTTCTGTTAAAATTTTTTGTAAATAAGTATGTTTTCTTCTTCAATGACGGGCACTGATATGGATGCACTGACGGGCACTGATACGGCGGCACTAATGGGCACTGATGAGGTGGCATTGATGAGGTGGCATTGATGAGGTGGCACAGATGGGAACTGATGATGGGCACTGATAGGCGGCACTGATGGGCACTGATAGGTGGCACTGGTATGCGGCACTGATGGGCACTCATAGGTGGCACCAATGGGCACTCATAGGCGGCACTGATGGGCACTTGTAGGTAGAATGGATTGGTACATATGGGTGGCACTGATGGGTACTTATGGGTGGCACTGATAGGTGGCACTGATGGGCACTGATATGTGGGCACTGATGGGCACTGACAGGTGGCACCGATGGGCAATGACAGGTGACACTGATGACACTGATTGGTGGCACTGATAAAACTTATTGGTGGCATTGCTGGGCATAACTGAAACATAATGGTGCCAATCAGTGCCCATTTGTGGGCACTGATTGGCACAGATTGGGCACATTGGGCACATGTGGATGGCCATGGGGTACATACCTGGTCATCCACATGTTGCCCCTTCCCTGGTGGTCCTGGTGGCGATCCCTGGTGGTCCAGTGTGGTGATCTGAGGGGGGGCCGTGCTGATAAACAATCAGCGCAGACCCCCCCTGTCAGGAGAGCCGCTGATCGGCTCTCCTCTACTCGCGTCTGTCAGACGCGAGTGAGGAAAAGCTGATCAACGGCTCTTCCTATTGACATCATGATCAGCCGTGATTGGACACGGCTGATCACGTGGTAAAGAGCCTCCGCCAGAGACTCTTTACCAAGATCTGTGGAGCGGTGTGTCAGGCTGACACAACGCTCCACTGATCGCCGCACTGCACGCCCCCGCGGCAGGCGGCATCATGTTATCCTGCTGGACATCATATGATGCCCAGTCAGGATAACGGAACCACTTCCCGGACGCCATCTGCTATGGGCCAGGCGGGAAGTGGTTAAAAGAGAAATATGTTTTTTTTTCCCCCTTTTATACTTACCTAGGTGGATGCAGTTTTCCCAGAGGAGAGCTGCTGACTGTCAGTCAGCAGCTCTCCTCTCCGCTCCCCGCCCCTCCACACTGGAGCACTTAGCTGTGGAAGGGCGGGGAGCGTCCGTCTCAGTCTCTCAGCGGCTCCTTGAGAGGCTAGGACAGGCATCAGTCCAGGCACCTGGCGAATCCAGACTTTATTGTCGCGATGACGCGGTGCCTGGACTGATTCCAGTGACATCAGCAGAGAGTGGACTTCAGACCGCTCTCTGCTGAAAACAGGTCACAGGAGTGCAAAAACAAATTGCACTTCTGTGACCCAAAGGAGAATGCCCAGCCAAACGAGCCCAGGCTGGACTTCCCCTTTAATGCTATACTAGTGGAAGAGACTCAGGGAGTGCTAAAAGTCCACGGGTTAGTGGGCACAAATGACTTGACGTCTTTCCCCAGCGCTGACAACTCACACTACACCACTGCACATTCCTGGTATATATTGCCCCCACCATTTAATGCGGGGGGGGGGGGGGCATGGTTGTTGCTTTACCCGTTCACTGAGAAAAAAAGCAATGGATAAATTTATGTTGTCACATAGTCTTATAGGCACAACCGGCCCTTAATGCTGATGCGACCCACAATGAAATTGAGTTTGACACTCCTGTTCTAGTGCATCATTCATGGCTGCATAAAACAGGTACTGACACAGGAAGCTGCAGAACTGGAGGAGTGTAACGGAGATTTCATTCCCTGACTATAGCATGTGCATGAAGTGTATAAATGAGAGAAGTGGCTGAAAAAAATATCCGATCCTTTGGCAGGGAAAACAGTTCACATCTGCGTATTTCAGCTGCATAACTGTTTGCAAATCACCCTTAACTGACACCCTCCTTATCTTGTGATACAGCAAGTCAGATGTATTTACCTAGTAAATGTGCCAGTAATGCCCTTTTCTGTCTTGGTTATCTTGCAGAACAGAATGACACTACATTAATCTATATTTATTTGAACAGGGAGCTGCGTTAAGCCTACTGTGTAAGATTATATTTCACCTTTATATGTAGCACATGCTCTTCATGTGCTGTCATTTCCATGTCCTCCTGGATTCTATTTGTATAGTGATGCGGATATTCTAATATATATTCTTGCTAATGAATAATTAGTGTTGATCTTGTCCTGTTCTGAGCCTTATTTGCAGTGTACGTGATCACACGCGTTACCCTAGTACATAATATTTGCAGTGTGCATCCTCATTCTGTCAACAACCAAAGCGATTTGGGTTAAGTGATATTTTTTAACCAGATTCCCCACAGCTAAATACACATGTCTCACATGAATAACAACAGAGCAATTTAGCTGTTTGATTTATTGCATGACCTGCCTACAACATACCTCTCTGAAAATCTACCTGGGTTGGTTGGCGTAAATGAGAGTGCATAATTAGTGACTTCCGTGTTTGGTACGTCATAAAACTTTAGTTTCCTTTTTTCTTTTTTTTTTTTCTGCCCAACAATTTATAGCAACACTAGACAAGTGATTATTGTCTTCAAAGATAAGTGGTTATCATATTAGGATTAAATATGAAATTCACATTTAACAATTCCCTTTGTCAAAAAATATTTTAATGACTATTATAAAGAGAGTTTCCACGCAGGGTCTATTGAGGACTACCTTGAAATGATGTTTGTGTACAGAGTTGTTATAAAAGTTTCCTATGAAGAGATAATCAGTGTTTGAGAATGATTGGCAAACAGAATTACATTTGCCTATGATTAGATTTTTATAGGATGCATACAAGCAATTGTCAGCTTAATCCTCCAGATGTTTAGATTTGTGCTAGGTTTTATTACATTTTAATGACTTCATTTTAAGAGTCTTCAAAATGTAATAGCATGTACAAATGGGGGTATATTATATTTGAAAGTGGCTTTTTTATTTTTAAAAGGAAATTATTAAGTAATGTTGCTTGTATTTATGATTAAGACTGTGTTTCAAGTACTGTTATTTTTGTAAATTGGACTTTAGTGAACTAAAAGGGAGTTTAAAAAAAAAACACTTGTACCATTATTTTTGGATTAGAAGTAAAGTTCCCCAAAGTGCTCTGAGAGCAGAAATGCAGCTAAAGACAGGTAAAGGGAAAACCAGTATAGAAAACTAGTCTTGACTGAGCTTATATATGTGAATATTCTGGCTTAAATTATCGTAATTAAATGCAGTTATGATTAAAATGATAATAAAGTATAATTTTTTATTTATTTTTTGTTTAAAAATAACAAACATGTTATACTTACCTGCTCTGTGTAATGATTTTGCACAGAGCAGCCCAGATCCTCTCCTTCTCTGCTCTCCCGCCGGCGTTCCTGGCCCCTCCCTCCTGCCGGGTGCCCCCACAGCAAGCAGCTTGCAATGGGGGCATCCGAGCCACTGATCTGTGTTCATTCAGAAACTGAGCCACGGCTCAGCCCCGCTCCCTCTCTCTCCTTATTGGCTCACTGGCTTTAAATGACAGCAGCGGGAGCCAATGGCACCCGCTGCTGTTTCAGCCGATAAGGGAGAGTTCCCGGACAGCCGAAGCTCTTGTGCAACATCGCTAAATCGAGATGGGGCTAAGGTAAATATTAGGGGGTTGAGGGGGGTTGCTTCCACACAGAAGGTTTTTTTTAATTTTATTTGTTTGCAATAGATTTTTATTCAAAAGTTTAACAAATTTCTTAGGATACAAATAGTACATCTGTACAGAAATATCCATGCACTCTCAAAGGGTGACCAAGTGTCCAATCCATATGCATGGGCGTCCGCAGAATTTATTTCAGGGGGGGGCATAATTTTATGGACACCCATGCTCAGTCCCTTTTTGACAATGGTGCTGGGGGGCAGGGCCAAGTCATACACTTGGTGTCTATGGACGGCGAATGAATGAATCAGGAGCACGCCCGCAAGGTAACCCCCTCGGGAGAGCGCTTCTCCTAGGGGGTTATCTAATGCGGGGAGGAGCCGCGAGAGCCGTCGAGGGACCCCAGAAGAGGATATTCAGGGCCACTCTGTGCAAAACAAGCTGCACAGTGGAGGCAAGTATGATATGTTTGTTATTTTTTAAACAAACCTCACTTTAAGGGCTCATTTATACCAGAAGGTGGTGCAGGAAATCCATGTTCCTTGTGCGTTTCCCACATTGTGTTCAAAACGCACTGGGTATGTGATCTCCTGCAGGTGTATATATATTTTTCTAAGGACACCTCAAACACAGATCACAATTGCAGTGCTTTTGCCTGCCCCAGATCTCATGGTACCATAGTACCATGCAGTTTGGTGTAGTACGCTTTTGAAAAAGTAGTGTGTGCATTACATTTTTGTGCGATCCAATGTGATTTCATCCCAGTTAAATGAATGAGCTGACAAATTGCACCGCATGGATTTGCACAGTAATCCAGCAGGCATTTTCAAAGCTGCATTGGAAAAACAACAAACAAAATATGGAACAGCAAGCAAGTAAATTCAAATCAAAAAATGACCCCCAGGTAAAAAATTATTGCACTCCAATCACTGAATCACCCTTTAAACTAAAAGCAGTGAGTTAGTACATTAGTGGGTGGTGGTGGACACAGCAGCCTCCCCCCTTATCAGACCAGGTCAGGGAGGCAGAAACAAACACCCCACCCTCTTCTCACAGCACATCATCTGAAGGCAGCGAACACCATGCCAACCCACACCCCCTTATCACAAGCTCACCTCGGAGGACACTGGCAGGGAGGGCGGCTGGCTCAGCCTCAGGTACACTAGGTCCGGAAGACACAGTGTGCGGTAGCAGCTGCGCCGCTCTGGCGGAGAATGACAACAGGCCTGACTCGGCAGAGCAGCAGTGGTGGGAGGAGCGAGGAGGAAAACACAGACCAGACCATTGCTGCCGCAGCACGGGGGGTGATCAGAGAGAGCTCAGAGCAGCCAGCAGAGAAACAGACGTAGGAAAAAAAAGTCCGCGGCGGCCGCGATTGCGGCTGCGGCGGACATTTCAACACACAGTCTGCAAGCCAACAACACCTGATGATTCCAGGGGGGGGCAATTGCCCTGCCTTGCCCCTATTTGCGGACGCCCATGTCATATGGCTGTAGTGTAAAAAACAATTATAACAGTATTTACAGTTGGATTAGGATACTGGCCGTTTGGGCCTAAGTGGAATAATTCCTGGCAACATTAGATCAAATTGTAGCGCCTCCAACATAACTCAAGATCGGGGCCCTTATTACCAAAGGTGGTTAGGTACTTAGAGTTATCTTACACACGTTGGTGTCAAAAAAGAAGAGGTTCTAGGACTCTCCATTTGTATCCATAATGTGGATCATAGAACATAGAGGAGAAAGGAAAAGGGAGGAGGGGGTGGGGGGGGGGGAAAGGGAGAAGGGTAAAGGTCAGAAATTCAAAGCAGGAGTCATTGCCTAGGCCCTCCATTATCCAGTTCTGGAGATTATGGTGCTTGGAGGCACTTAAGCCAGGGGGACCACACCCTGTCAAATCTGGTTTGTCTTTAAGGATGCTGGTCAATTTTTCATTGCCCATGATCCAGGAAAGTTTATGCTTTACTAGTGCAAGACTGACCACTGGGGTTTTCCATGCTCGGGCTATTGTAATTTTAGCTGCTGAAAAAATAAAGATGAGAGTTCGGAGATGTCCAGGGGTCTCGTCTAGCAGGTCCGCAAACAGCGATGTCTTAGGGTTTTTAGGTAGGTTTTGTCCTGTCACTGAATAGATCAGGTTGAATATTCTGATCCAAAAGCGCCGGACCTTGGGACAAGACCACCAGACATGGAACATGGTACCCTCTTGCCCGCATCCTCTGAATCAAAGGGGTGAAGTGCCAGGGTATAATCTCGCCAGCCTCGCTGGAACCAGGTACCACCTGGACAGCACCTTGTAATTCCCCTCTACCAGGGAGGTATTGACTATTCCCTTGTGCAAGGTTTTTTTATTGTAATGCATAGAATGCATTAAGATGAAAAAAAACCTGCCTGTAGAACAACTTTAATGCCGCGTACACACGGTCGGACTTTCTGTCCTACTTGGTCCGGCACACTTTCTGATGGACTTTGTCCGCCAGGTGCGCCGGACTTTAAAACGGACGGACTTGCCCACACACGACCGGACTTTGCGGCGGGCTAAGTCCGCCCGTTTTTCCGACGGACTTTCGCCGGAGTTACGGCGGACTTTCAGAATGAACGGACTTGCCCACACACGGACAAGTCAGTTAATTTTGAACGTGACTCAGGTGCGACGGGACTAGAAAAGGATGTCAATCTTGCCGCTTTTATCGGCGAGATTGACACATTGCGAGCCCCGTCGCGGTGCATACCAGGCCCTTAGGTCTGGTATGGATTATAAAGGGGAACCCCCCTACGCCGAAAAAACGGCGTGGGGTCCCCCCTAAAATCCATACCAGACCCCGATCCGAGCACGCAGCCTGGCCGGTCAGGAAAGGGGGTGGGGACGAGCGAGCGCCCCCCCCTCCTGAACCGTACCAGGCCGCATGCCCTCAACATGGGGGGTGGGTGCTTCGGGGGAAGGGGGCGCCCTGCGGGCGCCCCCCTCCCCCAAAGCACCTTGTCTCCATGTTAATGAGGACAAGGGCCTCTTCCCGACAACCCTGGCCGTTGGTTGTCAGGGTCTGCGGGCGGGGGCTTGTCGGAATCCGGGAGCCCCCTATAATAAGAGGGCCCCCAGATCCCGGCCCCCCATCCTATGTGAATGAGTATGAGGTACATGGTACCCCTACCCATTCACCTAGGGAAAAAGTGTAAATAATAAAACACTACACAGGTTTTTAAAATATTTTATTAAACAGCTCCGGGGGGGGGATCTTCCTCCGACTTTGGGGGTCTTCTTCCGGCTTCGGGGGTCCCTCCGGTTCATCTTCTCCCGGCGTCCGGTTGGTTCTTCTCCGCTCTCTTCTCCCGGTGTTCCAGTTCTTCGGCCGGCTCCTCCGCTGTCTTCAGGTAGCTCTCTTGCCAGCAGAGGTCCGGACTTCTGGGCTTCTTGTCTTCTCTTCTCCAGATGTTGACACGACGCTCTCTCCGGCTGGACTGCTCTCTGAGGGCTGTGTTGTGACTTATATAGGCGGAGACC
Source organism: Lithobates clamitans (assembly GCA_037952925.1). Taxonomy (NCBI): domain Eukaryota; kingdom Metazoa; phylum Chordata; class Amphibia; order Anura; family Ranidae; genus Lithobates; species Lithobates clamitans. Next base: position 9,266,065 of record JBBGZY010000400.1, on the reverse strand, counting down.
CCGCCCCCTTATGATGTCACAGTCCCTGGGCATGCTGGGACTGTGACGTTTTAGGGGGCGTGGTCACCGGGTGATGTTGACCACGCCCCCTAAAACGTCACAGTTCCAGCATGCCCAGGGACTGTGACATCATAAGGGGGCGGGGTCTCCGCCTATATAAGTCACAACGCAGCCCTCAGAGAGCAGTCCAGCCGGAGAGAGCGTCGTGTCAACATCTGGAGAAGAGAAGAGAAGACAAGAAGCTCACCTGAAGATCACCTGAGATCACCTGAAGTGAGCGGTGTTGAGATATATAATTCTTAAGTCGCAGTCAAATGGACCACAACCCGTCTATGTGATGAAACGCGTATGGCAGAGCCAACGTTCATGGCGTCATCATGCATCTTGAAATCTGGAAGTGGCCTGTTCCATTTCAGGGATCAGTTTGTATTGATCAAAACCTTTACCTGCTTGTGAGTATTTGGCTATTTTGAATAAAATTTTAGATAGTTTTACACTATGGAGTATCCTTGGCCTTCTTTTCATGAACATCCTAGCGCTTTGGAGGACCTGTACTGAATGTTACACAGTGCCATGTAGGATCCCTTATACATAAGCGGGGGGGGCGCTGGGTGGAGATGGAGACACAGACACAAGCTCACATACAGGAATGAGGGGGGGTGAGGGGGGAGAGAGGAGAGCAGAGGGGACAGCAGCGTATGACGAAAGGCCGCAATTAGACCACGGCGATCAGGGCGGAGCTGCCCTGATTTTCATGGTCTAGAACAAAAAAACAAGTAAAAAGGCGCAAAGCAGGTATACCTCACAAAACAGATCCTAAATAGTCCAATGGCAGGGTTGGTATATATAGATGTATATAGATGTATATACAGGAGAAAGTCAATCAGGGCTGCCACCAAAAAAAGACCAGAAGCAAGGTCCAATAGGCTGAGGAAGATAAAACAAGGAAGAGGGGCGCCTCTGAGTATATATCAATAATCATTTATTTACAACAAACAATATCCACTCACATGGAAGACTGTAGTATTGCGTTCCGGTGCATCTCTGAGTAGAGGAGAGTCTGGAGGACCACAAGTCTCAGCAAGTCCGTGCAGTGCTGGTCACACATCAGGTCCTGGCAGGGATGGATGGTGGTGGCAGAACACGGTGGGAGCTCCCTCGGGTCTCCAGGTGGCACTTCCGGATAGATGGTGGGTTTAAAAGTAACATAGACCAACGGTCTGTGGGTTCCAGGGAGGGGGAGAGGGGACGCCAAAGGCCGATCGCCGGGCGCGCTGCCGTCTGAGGCTCGTACGGCTCCGTGGGAGAGAGATGGTAACGGCCGTACAGGGAGCCAGAACGAGGCCTGGAAAGCAAGCACAGCGCGGCGCCGGACCTTGACGTCACAGCTATGCGACGCGTTTCCGAGTCTGCGCGCTATTGGTGACAGGAATAGCGGCACTCCTTTCTCAAGCATAAGGGGCGGATGTTATGGCAGTCCTTTTATAGTCTTTGGGAGGAGGGGGGGGGGCGGGGCTGAGGATGATAAACAGTATCAGGATACACTGCAGCTATGGGCAATACTAGATATGATACACATGGAAGTGGGGCACAGGTAGAAAAATAAATATATGGGGTTTGAACATAGAGTATCTGTACATTCATATATGGGAGACACATAAGCATACAGTTTTACATAAAATTGTAAGTTAGAAATTAATTAAAAATTTAATTAAAAGCCAGTACACATCCACGGGCAGGAAAAGACCTAATGCAAAAACAACTAATATGGACCATGAATAAAAAAACAAGTAGGAGTATCAGTAGAAAGTCGGGATGGTACTTTACAAATAATAATAATGATTATAATGGACCAGTGCAAGATAAAAAATATATAAAAAAAAAAAAAAAAAATATATATATATATATATATATATATATATATATATATAAAAATATATATAAAATACACGAGAAATTTAAAAATTATGCAAATGTGAATATTGGTACATACTATTAGCATAATTAGCAATGTACACAGTCCACAAGGGAAAATTAGGAGCAGGGGGTGGGGAGATGAAAGAAGGGGGGGGGAGGGGGGGGGTGTGGTGGCCGGGGGGGGGAAAAAACAAAGGGGGGGGGAAGGGAAGGGGGGAGAGAAAAGGGAGGGGGGGGAAAGGGGAGGGGGGGAAAGGGGGGGGGAAGGGGAGGGGCGGGGGATGGAATATACTTACTCGTGGACCCGCCACCCCCACAATAATAGATATATTTGTGTGTACACAACCTGTGGTAAGGATGATAAAAATACAAGCAGTGAATATAAGCATACCGTATATAAGCAAATATAAGCAATGTATATCTATAATATGGTGGCAATCTCGATACCCTCATTCAAGCCCCCAGGCGAGAGGACGTCGAGATTGTAAATCCAGAACGTTTCCCTTGCACAGAGCCTTTTGAAACGTTCGGCAGGAGTGTATGACTTGGGGATTTGTTCAATTACCCATACAGTGAGGCCCGTGGTGGATTTTTGGTGAAAACTAGCAAAATGTCGTGGGACACTATGCATGTCTTTACCACCCTCTATCAGTCTTCGGTGTTGACCGAAGCGCTGTCTGAGGGGGCAGATTGTTCTACCGACATAGATCAGTCCACAGGGGCATATGAGGCCGTAGACTACAAAATCTGAAGAACAATTGTAGAATTGGTCTATCTGATATGTTTTACCTTTGGACAGGAATGACTTTTGTCCATGTTTAACAAAGGCACAAGTTTTGCATAGGGCTTTTTTGCAGAGGTACATGCCAACCAAAGGTATAAGTGTGGTGGCATGGTCATTGGTCACAGTGGTTTTAAATTTGCTTGGGGCAATTTTACTTTTCAAGTTAGGTGCTTTACGGTAAGTAATTCGTGGTACTGTAGGGAGAAGAGTTTTGAGGAGAGGGTCCTGTAGTAGAATACCCCAATGTTTTTTCATGATGTTTTCCATTTTTTTATATTCGAAGTGAAAGGTCGTGATAAATCTGGTGGAGTGATCAGTCGGGCAAGTATTTGTTTTGGCTGGTTTACCTTTGGAATAGGATGCACAGGCTTCATCAACCAATTCTTTAGGATATTGTTTTTCAAAGAATTTGTTTTTTAATGGAATACTGGAAGCTGCGTAATCACTATCAAGGGTACAGTTCTGTCTGAGACGGCAGAACTGTCCCTTTGGTATATTTTTCGTCCACTTAGGATAGTGGCAGCTGTGAAAATGTAAAAAGGAGTTCCCAGCAGTTGGCTTAATATAATTTTTAGCAATAATTCTGTCATCCATATGACCCAATTCCAAATCAAGATATGCTAAATGAATGGGATCAAAGGTATGGGTGAAGGCAAGTCCGTAGGGGTTTTGGTTACAGTGGTCCACAAATGATGTAATCTGGTCTGGGGAGCCGTCCCAGATCACGATCAAGTCATCTATATAACGCCCAAAGAAAATGATGTTTGCTGAGTATGGGTTGTTTTGCCATATAAAGTTTTTCTCCCAGTAACCCATAGCCAGGTTGGCATAGGAGGGGGCGAAGTTTGCTCCCATGGCGGTCCCCTGTGCTTGCAGGAAGAACTCACCATTAAAATCAAAATAGTTGTGGGTTAAACAAAAGTTGGTAGCCTCCATGATGAAAGCAGCTTGTCTGGGGTTTAAAAGAGGGTCCTGGGCAAGAAAGAATTCCAGAGCTAATAACCCAAATGAGTGAGGGATGGAGGTGTAGAGTGAGGTAACATCCAATGAAAGCCACAGGTAAGTGGATTCCCACTTGTACGGTGCTAGGAGTTCTAGGAGATGTGAACCATCTCTGATGTATGATGGTAATTCCTTGACTAATGGCTGTAAAAATTGGTCAATATATTGGCTGAATCCCGTGGTGACACTGTCCATTGCCGCCACGATGGGTCTTCCCGGGGGAGTGGTTGTATTCTTGTGGATTTTGGGCAGATAATAAAAATAGGGAACCTGGTAGAAGCTTTTCAGAAAGAAGGAAGCTTCCGTTTTATTGATCACTCCATTATTGAGGGCTGCCCCCTCAGACAGCGCTTCGGTCAACACCGAAGACTGATAGAGGGTGGTAAAGACATGCATAGTGTCCCACGACATTTTGCTAGTTTTCACCAAAAATCCACCACGGGCCTCACTGTATGGGTAATTGAACAAATCCCCAAGTCATACACTCCTGCCGAACGTTTCAAAAGGCTCTGTGCAAGGGAAACGTTCTGGATTTACAATCTCGACGTCCTCTCGCCTGGGGGCTTGAATGAGGGTATCGAGATTGCCACCATATTATAGATATACATTGCTTATATTTGCTTATATACGGTATGCTTATATTCACTGCTTGTATTTTTATCATCCTTACCACAGGTTGTGTACACACAAATATATCTATTATTGTGGGGGTGGCGGGTCCACGAGTAAGTATATTCCATCCCCCGTCCCCTCCCCTTCCCAAAAACCCCCCCTTCCCCCCCCCCCTCTCCCCCCCCCTCCCTTTTCTCTCCCCCCTTCCCTTCCCCCCCCCTTTGTTTTTTCCCCCCCCGGCCACCACACCCCCCCCCTTCTTTCATCTCCCCACCCCCTGCTCCTAATTTTCCCTTGTGGACTGTGTACATTGCTAATTATGCTAATAGTATGTACCAATATTCACATTTGCATAATTTTTAAATTTCTTGTGTATTTTATATATATTTTTATATATATATATATTTTTTTTTTTTTTTTTATATTTTTTTTATCTTGCACTGGTCCATTATAATCATTATTATTATTTGTAAAGTACCATCCCGACTTTCTACTGATACTCCTACTTGTTTTTTTATTCATGGTCCATATTAGTTGTTTTTGCATTAGGTCTTTTCCTACCCGTTGATGTGTACTGGCTTTTAATTAAATTTTTAATTAATTTCTAACTTACAATTTTATGTAAAACTGTATGCTTATGTGTCTCCCATATATGAATGTACAGATACTCTATGTTCAAACCCCATATATTTATTTTTCTACCTGTGCCCCACTTCCATGTGTATCATATCTAGTATTGCCCATAGCTGCAGTGTATCCTGATACTGTTTATCATCCTCAGCCCCGCCCCCCCCCTCCTCCCAAAGACTATAAAAGGACTGCCATAACATCCGCCCCTTATGCTTGAGAAAGGAGTGCCGCTATTCCTGTCACCAATAGCGCGCAGACTCGGAAACGCGTCGCATAGCTGTGACGTCACGGTCCGGCGCCGTGCTGTGCTTGCTTTCCAGGCCTCGTTCTGGCTCCCTGTACGGCCGTTACCATCTCTCTCCCACGGAGCCGTACGAGCCTCAGACGGCAGCGCGCCCGGCGATCGGCCTTTGGCGTCCCCTCTCCCCCTCCCTGGAACCCACAGACCGTTGGTCTATGTTACTTTTAAACCCACCATCTATCCGGAAGTGCCACCTGGAGACCCGAGGGAGCTCCCACCGTGTTCTGCCACCACCATCCATCCCTGCCAGGACCTGATGTGTGACCAGCACTGCACGGACTTGCTGAGACTTGTGGTCCTCCAGACTCTCCTCTACTCAGGGATGCACCGGAACGCAATACTACAGTCTTCCATGTGAGTGGATATTGTTTGTTGTAAATAAATGATTATTGATATATACTCAGAGGCGCCCCTCTTCCTTGTTTGATTTTCATGGTCTGGTTAGAGAGGCCACACCTTCCTGATATTATGCGCCCCCTCATGTAAATGAGGTCCCACATTCCTGATATTACGTGCCCCCCTCATGTAAATGAGGTCCCACCTTCCTGATATTACCTGCCCCCTCATGTAAATGAGGCCCCACCTTCCTGATATTACGTGCCCCCCCTCATGTAAATGAGATCCCCACCTAAAAAAGGAGGCCACACCTTCCTGATATTACGTGCCTTCCTTATGTAAATGAGGTCCTACATTCCTGATATTACATGCCCCCCTCATGTGAATGAGGCCCCACCTTCCTGATATTACGCCACCGCTGGCAAAAGAGCGGCAGAAGATAGCGGTGGAGCCGGCAGAAGATGCGGACACCAGGAGAAGACGCCGTAGAGACCTCCGAAGTCGGAAGAGGACCCCCGAAGTCGGAAGAAGACCCCGGAGCTGCCTAATAAATTACTTTAAAACCTGTGTACTGTGTTTTTTATTGACACTTTTTTCCCTAGGTGAATGGGTAGGGGTACAATGTACCCCATACTCATTCACATAGGGTGGGGGGCCGGGATCTGGGGGCCCCCTTATTAAAGGGGGCTCCCGGATTCCGATAAGCGCCCCGCTCGCAGACCCCGACAACCAACAGCCAGGGTTGTCGGGAAGAGGCCCTTGTCCTCATCAACATGGGGACAAGGTGCTTTGGCGTGGGGGGCCCGCAGGGTGCCCCCTCCCCCAAAGCACCCAACCCCATGTTGAGGGCATGTGGCCTGGTACGGCTCAGTAGGGGGGGGGCTGCTCGCTCGTCCCCACCCCCTTTCCTGACCGGCCAGGCTGCATGCTCGGATAAGGGTCTGGTATGGATTTTGGGGGGACCCCCACGCCGTTTTTTCAGCATAGGGTGTTCCCCTTTAAGATCCATACCAGACCGAAGCGCTTGGTATTCTCCCAGAGGGGAATTCCCTCTCGCGCCCGCCGCAGTAGGAAAATCTGTTTTTCTATTGCAGCTAGCGCGAGATGTACAGTACCCTGCCGCCGAGAACCAGCGCGATCGGATCATTCTCGCAGCTGCGTACTGCAGTTTGTACAAAAGTCCAATGGCTTTGTGTGCACATGATCGGACTTTGCTCCATCGGACTTTTGTTGCCGGAAAGTTTGTCCCTTCGCACAGCCAACAAAAGTCCGATGGAAACTGAAAAAGTTTGTCCGACGGAGCGTACACACGGTCGGATGTTGCTCCAAAACAGCTAATTTGCATGTTTGTACGGCCCTTTAGATGCACTAGCAGATTGGATTTGACTAACAAATTAGTGTTATATGCACTAGCAGATGGACTTGACTAACAAATTAAAATCTAATTCCACTTTTTAAGCAATTAGAATAATTTTTTTTCCTTTTGGGATAAAGGTTTTACATAAATAAATAAAAGCTGATCATTGTAAGTACCCCTGTCAGTGTTTGACATTTTATAGTTTGTTCAATATAAAACCAAAGCACTGTATTTTAACCTCAGTATTTTCATCTCTGCACCTATCACAACTCTCTGAAAATCTCCAGTGGGCGTGTCTGCGGACTGGAGCTCAGAAGGCGGAGTCGCGACATCACTGGCCTCACTTCCCAGCTGTACACTCCCCCAGAATACACACTCGCTCTGGCTTAGCAGAGTGCATGGTGCTGGTAGTGTGCGCACATGTCACTCCCTGCTGGGAGGTGGGGTGTACACAGTGATGTCACGACTCCGCCTCCAGAGCTCCAGTCCATAGCCACGCCCACAGACTGGAGATTTTTAGTGAGCTGTGACGGGTAAAAATACAGAGTTTTGGATTTTTATTGAACAAACTATAAAATGGTGCATGTCTTTGAGAAGTGACGCATTTGAGGTTTACAACCACTTGAAACTAAACACACTTCCACTCAGGCTGAGGCAGCAGGAGACACGCACCCTTCAGTCATGCTCGTGCATGAGTTTCCTCTGCATGTCTTTCAAAGAAGAGGGGGCGTGGTCCCACTTTTTTTTTGCATGTGTCGGATTTTTGTTAGGAGCAAAATGGGGAGGATTACAGATGACAGGCTGCTCGTTTCCCTGCCAGACTGTGCACAAATTAGTTGCTCTGCTATGCCGAGGAAACTTGTGTACACACTATACAAAAACCGAATGATCGTGCCTTGTACAGAATTATTCTTCTGATTTTCTCATAGTGTGTACCCAGCTTAACCACTTGTGGACTGCCCACCGTACATATACAGTGCCTTGAAAAAGTATTCTTGGGACAGCAGGCAGGAACCCTAAACAACCAATCATATTTAACATAAATGAAACATAGACAAGAGTTGGATTTATAAGGCCGCGGCTGTTTATTATTGGTTTAAAAAAACAATACATTAATTCATCATATAAAGACTAAATAAATAAACTTTAAGCAACCTAGCCACTATGACTCAGGCTGCATATAATATATTCTCGACTTCATATCTTTCCATAAGACAGGTTGTTTAAAACCACCTGTCCCCAAAACCCTGCACTGCGGCCATTTCAACCCAGGAATTCAAGTCTGTGTTAAAAATATCCAACCCAATGTCAGATAGATTAATTTCATCCTGTCATGGTTATGCAATAGAGTTTTCTCTGTCAGCTTACCTGTCTCCATGTGTTCATCTCTAAAGACCAGCTGCCTCACACCTGACTGGTTTTATAACCTCTCCTCTAAGCATGGCCCCACCCCAGGCCCTATCAGGGAACCCTATATTAACCTGTGCACTGCAAGCCAGCAGTGCTGATCAACCATTGTGTGTTAGCCTCCGTGTGTACTTGCTGTGTTTCCTACGTCTGATTCCTGTTACCGACTTTGGCCTGTTCTCGACTCTCCCTGTCTGCTTGTTACCCTGACCTTTGGCGTGTTATGTTTATCCTTGTCTGCTAGTCGCCCTGACCTTTGGCTTACCCCTTACTTCCCTGTCGTTCCAGCCTGCTGCCTCCTTCCTCTTCTCCTGTAGTCTACGGTGAGCGTGAGCTGTGAGACCCTGGGGGCCGTGACCTGGAGCCAGACTGCAGCGCAGTCCATCCTCACTACTAGAGGCTCTGGTGAACACCCGCTGGCTCTTAGACTCCGCGCCCTGGGGAATCTATGCTCTAGCTCCCACTGGGATCCATGTTAGTTATCCTGTAGACCTGCTTCCTGAACCCTCCAGGGTTGAATCCGCAGCAGTCAGTCCTAGGGTTCACTACCTTAGCGGTGCACTTTCCGACTCCTACAGAGTGCATCTGTCACCTGGTCCCAGGTGACCTGACAGTTTGATCAGCCATGGACCCGGCTGATGTGCCGCTACCCGCAGATGATCCGTTGCAGGGCTTAGTTCGCAGACTTGAGACCCAGGAATCGCATCAGACCCAAGTGATGCGATTCCTTCAGGATTTGGCATCCCGTTTTGAACAGGTTCAGGCCTCATTAGGACCCCCGGTTCAACAACCTCAACCGCTATCTGCTGCTGCACCTATCGCACTAGTCGCAGCCACTCATTCATTACAACTGCCAGCTCCGGCCCGTTTCTCTGGGGACTCCAAGGCTTGCAGGGGGTTCCTTAGCCATTGCACGATTCATTTTGAACTTCAGCCCCAAAACTTCCTGTCCGATCGGGCGAAAGTAGCCTATATAATATCCCTCCTGTCCGGCGAGGCGCTAGCTTGGGCTGCCCCTCTGTGGGAACTGAATGATCCAGTGGTTTCTAGCCTGTCTGATTTCTTGAAACTTTTTCGAAATATCTTCGAGAAACCAAGTCATGTCTCCTCAGCGGCTAGCGCTCTTTTACGTCTCCATCAAGAGTCCGCTTCTGTGGGACAGTATGCTCTTCAGTTCCGTATCCTCACAGCTGAATTGAGCTGGAATAATGAGGCCCTAGTTGCAACCTTTTTACATGGCATCTCTGATAGAGTGAAGGATGAATTAGCAGGAAGATCCCTTCCTGCTGATCTGGACGGTGACATCACCTTGTGTAACCAGATCAATATTCGCTTTCAGGAGAGGACCCTGGAATAGACGCCAGCACTCCCCGTTCTTTATGCAGCTTGAGTCCCCAGTCCCTTCTCTTCGATCCGAGGAGCACCCCCTGCCCGCTGAGGAACCTATGCAGCTGAGCTGGACCAAGTTGTCTCCTGAAGAACGCGCTAGGCGCAGAACTCTGCCTCTATTGTGGGGCCAAAGGTCATTTTCGTGACACTTGTTCTCTTCGCCTGGAAAACCGATCGGGGCTAATACATCTGGAAGGTGGAGTATTAGACCCTGAAGTATCACCTTCACCTTCTTGTCTTCTTCTTTCTGTGTTCCTTCATGTCGGCGCTTCCCCTGTTCGGTCTCGGCACATCTGGATTCCGGAGCCGCTGGCAATTTCATGGATTGGGAAACTGCATCTTCCATGAGACTTACCCTTTTGCCCCTTTCAACACCATTGGTGGTCTTGGCGATTGATGGCACTGTTCTCCCAGGGGGTTCTATCCGCTTCCAGACCCTCCCTGTTAAGATGTCAGTAGGGACACTCCACCAGGAGTGGATATCCTTCCTTGTCTTACCTAAAGCTTCATCTCCTATCATATTAGGTCTTCCTTGGTTACGGTTCCATTCTGCGACCTGGAGCCAGACTGCAGCGCAGTCCATCCTCACCACTAGAGGCTCTGGTGAACACCCGCTGGCTCTTAGACTCCGCGCCCTGGGGAATCTATGCTCTGGCTCCCACTGGGATCCATGTTAGTTATCCTGTAGACCTGCTTCCTGAACCTTCCAGGGTTCAATCCGCAGCAGTCAATCCTAGGGTTCACTACCTTAGCGGTGTACTTCCAACTCCTACAGAGTGCATCTGTCACCTGGTCCCAGGTGACCTGACACATCCTTTCTGTACAAACCTTTTATACCTCCCTCTAACTCCACATGTCTGAAAAATAAAATGCCTAACCCGTTTAGTAACTTGGCTACCGCTCTATCCACCCTTTTCCTAATTTTTTCCAAGGGGCTCATAGAAGGAGGATAAAGCCAACACAGCCTTTGCACTACCTCGGAAAAAACTATAACAGAGAGAAGAAAAGACGACTGAATCCTGAGTAAATCGTCCCTTATTCCTGTAATGAATCAAAAAAATGATTAAGACGAATGTATAACAAATAGTTATTAGATTTTCATCTACCACTTTCTTAATCAAGTTAGCATCTAACCCTAACCTTTAAGCTTCAGAAGCTGCTCCAGTTCTAAACGAATGAGATGTGAGCTGAGAATTTTGTAAATTCAAAGTTTTTAAGCATTTCTTTAGGACGCATATGAATTGGTAGTTAGTAAGAGGAGAACCTGACTCATATGAAAAAACCTGACCCTGCTAATATGAAAATAATTGTTTAATAATTTTACTGGACAAATGGGAGTACCATTACAGGTATATAGATTGATCCAAGTATCTTTTCCCATTTGATCCGTTTTCGACCTACTAATAAAAATTTTAACATTTGTATTAGAAATAATAATATCAGAAGCTTGAATAGAATTCAACTCAGGATCTCTAAGAGCAGCAAAAAAAGTGACAGAAAATACTGCTTGAAAGAGCACTAACTCGAATGAAGAAAAACAAACCCTATCAGTAACTGAACTAATTTTACCCAAAATATTTGGAGTAATAGGTTTAGGCGGATCTGTTGTAAAATTATTTTTCTTATAACCTTTCAACGCCTGTTGAACTGAAAAATACTGCAGACGAGAAGGTAAATTATTATGTTTAAGAAAAAATGAGACTCCAGACAAGGTTTTTTGTACTTATGACCATGAGTACCATTTAGTAAATAAAAAATTCAAAAATAGCAACATTAAACCTTCAGAAAAAGGACCCGCAGGTTTTTGGATAGATTTAAAAAAGGAAAGCCATATTAACCAGGCCGATTGATATCCAGCCCAGGTCGAATGTGCCACAGAATTCTTAATATGCTCAGATATGGGTCTCGAACAAGGTCCCATAAATTGGGTGGACACGGCACTCCCACTTAGTCCGCATCCGGAAACAGCTGGAAGAAACAATCCATCTGTAGGCGAGATAATGAATCCGCCAAGTCATTGTCCTTTCCAGCAACATGAATTGCTTTCACCCAAATATTCAAACTTACACATTTGAAGATCAAATGTCGCAACAGAACAATGACCGGCGGAAACTTAGATGTTAAGCAATTAATGGCATACATGACTCCCTTATTATCAGTTCTTACCAATATCCGCTTATTTTCAAAATAAGGACCCCAAATCTCCAAGGCCACAGTAATTGGGAATAATTCTAAAAGAACCATTTTTTTTTAAAATGTGTAAAAATATATTCTAAATATATACTTGCGCTAATAGTGTTCAAAATAAACTAAAAATAATAACAAATGCAGCTGCTATACACAAGGTGTTAATTACTTGAAAAAATGCAAATATATACAATACAGCGCTAGCAAATACAATATAAGTGAAAATAGTGAACATAAAAGTGACTGAAGTGCTCTGATCCAAAAGTGCAGAAAGTACAAAGTGCTTCAGAAATTTTCAGGTGTACCACAACACCCCCTCCTGTGTCCCCACTCACTGGATGCAAACGACCCCCAGCTCTTTAGTCTAGGGGTCACTTCAGGGTTAATAGTGATGGCCAGGAATGGCGGGTTTGGCATCAGATGATTAAATAAACTTCTTTATAAAGGTTCTCAGCCAGACAAACAGGTACTCAAAAAAAAGGAATGGACCGATAGTGAAGTACCGGAGTACCGGAAAAAAGGATTTATTGCACATGGGAATGGAAAAGTAAGATAAAATCAGGCATAAACATGGTGCTGTGAATGCAAAAACGACGTTCATGGCGTGTGTTCCACGAAACCGGATATGACATCCACAGGAACTGGAAATTACATCTACGCATTTCACCCTCCCACAGGGCGTCATCAAGGACCTTGATGATGCCCTGTGGGAGGGGGAACACCATTAACGTCATTTTTGCATTCACAGCACCATGTTTATGCCTGATTTTATCTTACTTTTTGTAAGTATTCATTCCCATGTGCAATAAATCCTTTTTTAGTGGTACTTCACTATCAGTCCATTCCTCTTTTTTTTGGGTACCTGTTTGTCTGGCTGAGAACCTTTATAAAGAAGTTTATTTAATGATCTTATGCTAAACCCGCCATTCCTGGCCATCACTATTAAGCCTGAAGTGACCCCTAGACTGAAAAGCGGGGGGGTCGTTTGCATCCGGTGACTGGGGACACAGAAGGGGTTATGGTGGTACACCTGAAAATTTCTGTATCACTTTGCACTTTCTGCACTTTTGGATTGGAGCACTTCAGTCACTTTATATGGACTTTTATGTTCACTATTTTCACTTATATTGTATTTGCTAGCGCTGTATTGAATATATTTGCATATGTTTTTTAAATAACCTTTCCCTTGCCATTTTGGACTCCAATGTTCCGCGCACCAATGGGATTGGGATTGCCATATTGCAGCGAAACCAAAAGACCCAGCGGAGGCAGTGAATAGAAAAAAGTCTTTGTTCAAACTAAATAGCCACATAGCCCTACCATTAAAATGAGTAAGAAATTGCAGCCAAACTAGGAGATCTTCTCTTATATCATGTATAATCCTAATATGAGAAAATGTGGATTTTAAGCCAGAAATTGCAAGATACAATCTTCTAGAGAACACTTTCCCAATTGGCAAAATCCTAGATGCAAAAGTGACTGCATTTCCTTCAAACATACTTTCTTTTTGCGAATTACAACCAATAATAAAGCCCTGCGCTTGTTTACTTTTTCATCAGGTAGTCAAAACTCCATCAAATTAGTATCAATAGTGACACCCAAAAATTCCAGACAAGTAGAGGGCCACGCCGTCTTTTCAAAAGCCAAAGGAATACCAAAGGGAGAGCAGATTTAAAAAAAATTATTCAATAAAAAAGAACAGTCAGAAGAATTAGACGGGCCTAAAAATAAAAAATCATCTAAATATCGGATTCGGATTCTGCCTGGCATAAACTGATCTATGGTGGAGTAAAGGATGTTGGCCTCTGGCTTAACCTTTTTCTACCCCAAAGATCAGTTTATGCCAGACAGAATCCAAATATTCAGCTCTACAGCAATCCCATATATAAAAAAGGAATTTGCTTCAATTTTAACGATTGCCAAAGCAAGTGGCCGAACTCATGTAAGTACCGGCATGAGTGTGCCTTCTGTGCAGGAACACATCCAGTGGCCAATAATTTTTTACGAAAAGCCTTGTCATAATTATACCAGACAGAACCGCCAGAATTCCTAAATGCTTCAAGCCCAATGTCTAAATGCTGGAAAAGCCCAACGCTCTCTTTTCCGGAAATTTCTCACACAAAATTCCCCAAAAAATACAAAAAGATTGTAACCAGTTGTTAAAAGACTTATGCCGCATACACACGACCGGACTTTCCGGCAGAAAAGGTCAGACGGAATAATTCCATCGGATATTCCGATCGTGTGTGGGCTTCATCGGACTTTCTCTTTCGAAAATTCTAACAGACCTAGAAATAGAACATGTTTTAAATCTTTCCGACGGAATCAATTCCTATCGGGAAAACCGTTTGTCTGTATGCTATTTCTACGGACCAAAAATGACGCAAGGGAAGCTATTGGCTACTGGCTATTGAACTTCATTTTTCTAGTCCCGTCATACGTCATCGTGTTCTAAACGAATGAACTTTGGTGTGATCGTGTGTAGGCAAGTCCGTTTCTGCGGAACTCCGTCGGAACTTTGTCGACAAAACCGGCAGAGTTTATTCTGCCGGAAAGTCCAGTCTTGTGTACGCGGTATAAGATATAGGTCTTCGTCTATCTTCGTCCTCTTTTTTTGTCAGATTTACTAATAAAATCTTTGGCAGGTGGAAGTAGTGACAAAATATTTATAAACTCTGCACCAAATTTTTTCTTTAAATAAACTAGAAAAGTGGAAACCTTATTTCACATGTAAGAGACTCTTTTAAACAAGTTTCCGGTAAATTTTGAGCTTTTGCTGATTGATATAAAGAGGGAATACCTGCATCTAAATTAGCTTGAGAAGCCTGGATGCCATTAGCTGATATTCCACTAGATGGCGTCCAGACTCCCATAGCAGAAAGATCATTTGTTTGTACAGCATAATTCGGCATAGCCTGAGCTTGGCTAGTAGCTGGCTGTATATCCTTAGCCAGCTTAGCCAATAGCTCAGCTATATTTGATAAGATAATCAATGAAGATGACTCACCAGTTCCTTGTTGCTGAGGGTGTTGCAGGGGGATAGGCAAAGCCTGGCTAGCCCCATCATTTCTAACGCTTGCTTGTGTCATAAGAGCCGATTCAATAGCAGCCATGGTAACTGCCCCCGCTCCGGCATCTGTCAGCATCATTTATCGCCATGGAGTTCTTCATGTTGAGAGAACGGCCCATGTACTACCCTGTTTCCCCGAAAATAAGACCTAGCGTGATTGCCAGCGATGGCTGCAAAATAAGCCCTACCCCCCAAATAAGCCCTACCCTGTTTGACCGAAAATAAGCCCTACCCTGAAAATAAGACCTACAAGGACTTTAACTAGGGCTTATTTGGGGGGTAGGGCTTATATTGCAGCCATCACCAACAATCACGCTAGGTCTTATTTTCGGGGAAACAGGGTATTGCTCCGCCTCTTGGAACACCTCCGGTCCCGCCTCCAGCCGTGCCCACAACTGAGTTTTGCGCCTCCTCTTGACCTGTTGCCAGCCATGCCTCTAGCCACGCCTCCTGCTGCTCGGTTATGTTCTGGAGAAGACCACCCATTCCTTCTATTTGCTGTCCTATGAGGTGCGGAGGGGGAGTGTCTTCGGTGCGGGATGCACCTCCTCTTCGCTGCTTCACTCCCCAGGACAGGGGTGACGCCTCCTCTTCTCCTATGACACGGAACCTCTTCTTGAAGATCCGCCTGATCCTTTTCTTTATGTGGCGCAAGCTTCTAGATGGAGATTTAGCTGGATTTTCGCGGGCCGGCACACAAGACCCAGGAGAGGTCACCTGTGTACCTCTCCTAAGCCACGTGTGTACCCGGAGGTCCCCCTGAGAGCAAGAGCTCCCAGGGTGAACTTTAAACTGCCTGTTCCGGCCGCTCTTCCCATGAGCAAAAGGGGAATTGAAACCGCCTTCCCCTTTTCCTATCATACCCCTTGAAATGTTACACATTTTGTTATGCTACCACCAAAAATGTAAATGTATTTTATTGGGATTTTATGTGATAGACCAACATAAAGTGACACATAATTGTGAAGGGGAGGGAAAATGATAAATGGTTTTCAACATTTTTTACAAATAAATATGTGAAAAGTGTGGCGTGCATTTGTATTCAGCCCCCTTTACTCTGATACCCGTAACTAAAATCTAGTGGAAGCAATTGCCTTCAGAAGTCACCTAATTAGTAAATAGAGTCCACCTGTGTGTAATTTAATTTCAGTATAAATACAGCTGTTCTGTTACACCCTCAGAGGTTTGTTAGTGAACTTTAGTGAACAAACAGCATAATGAAGTCCAAGGAACACACCAAACAGGTCAGGGATAAAGTTGTGGAGAAGTTTAAAGCAGGGTTAGGTTATAAAAAAGTATCCCAAGCTTTGAACACCTCACAGAGCACTGTTCAATCCATCATCCGAAAATGGAAAGCGTATGGCACAACTGCAAACCTACCAAGACATCAAATCCACCTAAATTGACAGGCCGGGCAAGGAGAGCATTAATCAGAGAAGCAGTCAAGAAGTCCATGCTAAGTCTGGAGGAGCTGCAGAGATCCAAGTTAGGTGGGAGAATCTGTCCACAGGACAACTATTAGTCATGCACTCCACAAATCTGGCCTTTATGGAAGAGTGGCAAAAAGAAAGCCATTGTTGAAAGAAAGCCATAAGAAGTCCAGTTTGCAGTTTGTGAGAAGCCACGTGGGGGGGGACAGCAAACTGCACATCACCCTGAACACACCATCCTCACCGTGAAACATGGTGGTGACAGCATCATGTTGTGGGGATGCTTTTCTTCAGCAGGGACAGGGAAGCTGGTCAGAGTTGATGGGAAGATGGATGGAGCCAAATACAGGGCAATCTTGGAGGAAAGCCTGTTAGAGTCTGAAAAAGACTTGAGAATGGGGCAGATGTCACCCTTCCAGCAGAACAACGACCCTAAACATACAGCCAGAGCTACAATGGAATCATTTGGATCAAAGCATATTCATGTGTTAGAATGGCCCAGTCAAAGTCCAGACCTAAATTCAATTGAGAATCAAGACTTGAAAATTGCTGTTCACAGACGCTCTCCATCTGCAAGCTACTTTGCAAAGAAGAATGGGCAAAAATGTCACTCTCTAGATGTGTAAAGCTGGTAGAGACATCCCCAAAAAGACTTGCAGCTGTTATTGCAGTGAAAGGTAGTTCTATGAAATATTGACTCAGGGGGGCTGAATACAAATGCACACCACACTTTTTATATATTTATTTGTAAAAACAAATTGAAAACCATTTATCATTTTCTTTTCACTTCACAATTATGTGCCACTTTGTGTTGTTCTATCATATAAAATCCCAATAAAACACATTTAAATTTTTGGTTGTAACATGACAAAATGTTGAAAATTTCAAGGAATATGAATACTTTTTCAAGACACTATACTGCAGCAGGGCGGCCGCTCTGTGCCAGATCACACACCTAGTACGTGATCTGACATTAATGGGTCTGGGGCATGTGCCACCATTGGCGACCCGCTGTGATCACACACACAGTGAGAGCCCTGCGACGGGTACCGCGGACTCGATGTCCGTTGGCATCCACCGATTAGACAGTACACAGGCAGAACGGCAATCTGCACATGTAAACAAGGCGGACTGATTGTCGTTTATTCAGAAGGGAAGGTATTGACTCTGTGATTTTGCAAAGCAGGAGCATGGATCAGTGCCTTCCCCTAACTAAAGCCCCTCCCACACAGTGAGAAAGCACAAGCTAGGTACAAAAGTTAACCCTTTGGTTGCCCCTGATGTTAACCCCTTCCCAGCCAGTATCATTAGTACAGTAACCGTGCATTTTTTTTAGCACTGATCACTGTATTTGTGTCACTGGTCCCCAAAAAGTGTCAGTGTCCGATTTGTCCGCCGCAATATTGCAGTCCTGCTTTAAGTCGCTGATCACCGCCATTACTAGCTGATCACCGCCATTACTAGTATAAAAAAAAAAAAAAAAACGCATAATTTGTACGCATAAACCAATCAATATATGCTTATTGTGATTTTTTTTACCACAAATATGTAGCAGAATACATATTGGCCTAAATTTATGAAGATATTAGATTTTCTACATTTTTTTAATGGATGTGTTTTATACCAGAAAGTAAAAAATATTGTTTTGTTTTCAAAATTGTTGGTCTATTTTTGTTTATAGCGCAAAAAATTTTAAACGCAGTGGTGATCAAGTACCACCAAAAGAAAATTCTATTTGTAGAAAAAAAAACATTACATCAATTTTATTTGGGTACAGCATTGCATGAGCGCGCAATTTTCAGTACAAATAACGCAGTGCCGTATAGCAAAAAAGCCTGGTCATGAAGGGGGGGGGTAAATCTTTCGAAGTTCAAATGGTTACTAGTGACACATCAATAAAAGAAAACTGTTAATCTGAGAGAGATTCATCAATTTCATTCTCACAATTAAGGAAGCCACTGAATGGGAGCAAGTGCCACACAACCAATACCCGTTAAACATAAAATATATGATTAGCATTAGCAATGTACCGAATAGTATAAAAACACCAAATATCCGCGCTTAGAAAGAAAGAACTGCAGCCTCCCTAGTTGGGAACACCACCTAGGTGGAATCCTGAAGAAAAATGATCTGAGAAAGAAGAGATTTCACTGTGATTGAGAAAACCACAATGAGCTGTACAAACCAGAGGGATACCTCGTTAAAGGGGGTCACCGCCATTGGGATACAGCTATTACGCCTGTTACCCCTGCAGGGGTGAGACGCTCTGGTGAGTGCAGGCACAAGAGGGTGATGCGGATGGAAGCAGGGAGCACTGGAGAGTCACCTTTATTTTTATTTGTGCACGGATCACTGCTATTTAATAATGTATAATCATATACACATACAGAATATATATATATATATATATATATATATATATATATATTTTTTTTTTTTTTTTTTTTTTTTTTTTTTTTTTTTTGGGACTTATCACTCTGTAATTAGCACTTGTCACTTTATTTTGGTTGTGTGCAGGAGCAGCACACAGAAAATGTTTTTTGAATTTGCTGTTTTTTCAACATGTTCATTTGAGGTCACATACATATATATACATTTTCAGGGATTGAGTCACGCAGCACTAAGCTCTTGTCACTTTTTTAAATTTTGATGTGCTGAAGTATTACTGTCATATATTTATTTTTTACACTTTTATATATATATATTTTATACTTTAGTTTATATTTGTGTTTTGTACATATATTTATTTATTGAAGCACCATTCACTTTATATGGAGTGTTGGCAATATTCACAGTAGTGGATTGAATTTACACATAGTTTTTTCTAACATAATAATTTTTTGAACAGCGTCATTTTCCCTTTTGTAGAGCTTTAATGTACCGAATACTTCACTAGTTATTCAAGTATTCACTGGTTTAATTTAAAACACCATTACAGTGATAGAGGCTGAAATGAACACCATGCACCACCTAATAAGTCCAATTACTTCTTAGAAGTTAGGGTTCTCTCACACCAGCCCCGCTGGGCTGCGTTGGGCAGTGTGGCCTAACGCAGTCCCAATGCATAGACAAGGTAATCTGTATTATGTCCTATTGTTTCAGTTCACACTAACACACTGCATTAGTGTACACTGAAAAAAAAAAAAAAAAACATGTTGCGTTTTTGCTCGGCATGCTGCAACATAGTATAACACATTGCAATGTGCTGCCACATAAACAAGTTGAATAGACTGCCACAATTTAAATGAACTGTCAAGTTTAGTAGAGGTTAAGAAAAAAAAATAAGCACTGTGACACATCGTACAATGCACCGCAGCACACTTGCAAAGGCGCTCCAGCAGGGGCGCATTATGCACACCTTAAAGTGGCTGCTGGTGTGAATAGGCCCTTATTTAAAAAACATAAGTACAGCCAGAACATTTGCTGTAGGAGTATAAAACATAATGCACAATGAATCAATCTGACAGCTCCTGGGGCTCTGATTTGTTTAGTCATACTATCGTGAAGGTAACTGTACAAGTGGTTTCTCGCTTTCCAATTAGTATAAATAAATAAAAACACCAGAAACTGTCAGCTCCGTGTAAGTAAATGTTCCAAGCTCTCTTTAGGAGAAAGCAACCAACGATTATTAGATATAAGACGCTAGACTAGGTATAATCCTAGATCTTTGTATCTTTTGTACTTTAACATGGGTTTATTTTTTAGGGGCTGAGCACATTGGTTTTCTCCGATTCCTTTAAAAATTGGACTGAAATAAAGGCAAGTATCAGTATAGCAGTGGCCCCTACTTTTTAATGATAAAAAATATCAAAGATTGTAAGCTCCTCGATGCAGGGACTTATGTGAATGTACAATATATAATTAAAGCGTTGCATAAATTGTTGGCACTATACAAAATACATGTAATTAATTAATTAAGACATGTAAAATGACCAGCTTTTGCGCAAGCCTTATCTTAGCAGAGCCCCTTGACATTACACAAGAAACAGTTTAAACCTCTAACCATTTTCTTTTGGAACTATAAGGATATCTTAGTGAGTCTGATAGTTCTTTTCATCTGTCAATGCAGGATTGTGCCAAGGGAATATAGTTCCAGCTAGCATCATGTAGACAGCAGTTTATTAACCACTTGTCTATCAAGGAACACTACTGTTTTAGGCAGGTCAGGTGTAAAAAATACTGTAAATTAAAAATGCTTTCAGTAATAGAAGTGTTGACAATTTTAGCAATTAATTAGCCTTGTTTTCAGGTGTACCTGGGTCCCACTGGTTTCCGTCATTTCTGTGTTCATGGCACTGCTGCACATTCTCAGATGTCGAAGATAAGTAAGCATGATATGTCTTTCATCTGCTGCATTAAGATTCCTTGGCCTACCACTTTGTCTACAGTCCTCAATGTTGCCCGTTTCTTTGTGCTTTTTTCAAAAATGCTTGAACAGCACATCTTGAAACTCCAGTTTGCTTTGAAATCTTTGCCTGGAAAAGACCTTGCTGATGCAGCATAACTACTGTGTCTTGTTGCTGTGCTCAATCTTGCCATGGTGTATGACCTGTGACATGAAATAGTCTTCCACAACCTCACCTCAGAGTTTGGCTGTTCCTCACCTGGTTTTAGGCCTCCTAAACAGCTGATTCTGTTTCAGTCAATGACTGTGTTTCAACCTACATCTAAAATTGATGATCATTACCACCTGCTTGGTATAATTGGTTAATCATACAGTGAGGGTTCTGGCTATATTGTTTGCATGTCTTTGTAAAAACCCCATTTTCTGAAGTAAGGTTATTATATTGCTATTTGTGGTTACCCTGCTGAGCTGGTGGATCCTGAAGGGCAAGAGTTAACACTGATGGTCAAGTTTTCCTGTGCTTTTTAGGAAAATACTGTCCCAGCAAGATAAGCCATATAAATAGGGGCTCACTGAGTCCCTTGGAGCCTTTTACCATTAGGGATGTAGCTGCCACACTGTTGTTCGACCGCCACTTTGGCAGCCCAGCCGGGGTTCCAAGGAGTATGAAATTACATGGACACTTACCTTGCTAAGGACTGTAATGAATTTTCACACCTAGGTAAGGTATGATGACTGCCTTGTGGGGCTCAACAGGACTGTGTGTTGAAGATGTCATTTGAGAACTGTTCCTTTGTTACCCTAAACTGCTTTAGTAAAAGAATGTTATTGGTAAGCCAATCTGCCTGGTCTGAAGTCACTAAAGGAGTGCATGCATGCGGTATCTAAGAACAGGGCTTATTTAAAGGGAATAAGAAAAAATAGAGAAGATACAGTACCCAAGTCTGACAAGCAGAGAAGCTGTCCTAAGAAGGCTATATTGCTATTACTAATGACTACCATACTCGTGTCTAGTGCTTAAGCAACCAATCAGCCAGGAAGTGGGAGACATGATATTGGATGCGGAGACTCTTGCTGGTGAAGGGTTGCTGCTTGGCCCCTTTAACGGTGAATGGTTGCTCACATATTAGGACCACCCTCTGAACATTGAGAACCTAGGGACTTAGCCTGGGAGTTATATGAGTGATGAAGTGAGGCCTTGGGAGGAGAACAAGCATGGTTTTACAAGTACGGTAATTTGCTTCCTGCATCCAGTAGCAACATTTGGATCATAGTCACTGGGAGTGAAGTGGCAGGACTGCTGGGTTAGTTGAGAACGGTACAAGCTCCGCAGTACTGGCTCAGAAATGCTGCACACCTGAAGTGAGTCTGTAGTGCATACAGTGCCTTGCAAAAATATTGATACCCCTTGAAATTTTTCACTTTTTCTAATGTTACAACCAAAAACGTAAATGTATTTTAATTGGATTTTATGTGATAGACCACCACAAAGTGGCACATAATTGTGAAGTGGAAGGAAAATGATAAATGGTTTTCAAAATTTGTTACAAGTAAAGATCTGAAAAGTGTGGCGTGCATTTGTATTCAACCCCCTTTACTCTGATACCCCAAATTAAAATTAAGTGGAAACAATTGCCTTCAGAAGTCATCTAATTAGGAAATAGAGTCCACCTATGTGTAATTTAATTTCAGTATAAATACAGCTGTTCTGTGAAGCCCTCAGAGGTTTGTTAGAGAACCCTAGTGAAGAAACAGCATCATGAAGGCCAAGGAACAGACCAAACAGGTCAGGGATAACGTTGTGGAGAAGTTTAAAGCAGAGTTAGGTTTAAAAAAAAGTATCCCAAGCTTTGAACATCTCACGGAGCACTGTTCAATCCATCATCTAAAAATAGAAATAGTATGGCACAACTGCAAAGTACCAAGACATGGCCGTTCACCTAAACTGACAGGTCAGGCATTCATCAGAGAAGCAGCTAAGAGGCCCATGGTAACTCTGGAGGAGCTATAGAGATCCACAGCTCAGGTGGGAGAATCTGTCCACAGGACAACTATTAGTCTTGCATTCCACAAATCTGGCCTTTATGGAAAAGTGGCAAGAAGAAAGCTATTGTTGAAATAAAGCCATAAGAAGTCCTGTTTGCAGTTTGTGAGAAACTATGTAGGGGACACAGCAAACATGTCGAAAAAGGTGCTCTGGTCAGATGAGACCAAAATTTTACTTTTTGTCCTAAAAGCAAAATGCTATGTGTGGTGGAAAACTAACACTGCACATCACCCTGAACACAACATCCCCATTGTGAAACATGGTGGTGGCAGCATCATGTTGTGGGGATGCTTTTCTTCAGTAGGGGCAGGTAAGCTTGTCAGAGTTGATGGGAAGATGGATGGAGCCAATCTTAGAAGAAAACCTCTTATGCCGTGT
Organism: Lithobates clamitans; assembly: GCA_037952925.1. Classification (NCBI taxonomy): domain Eukaryota; kingdom Metazoa; phylum Chordata; class Amphibia; order Anura; family Ranidae; genus Lithobates; species Lithobates clamitans. The sequence continues at coordinate 9,242,873 of JBBGZY010000400.1, read as the reverse complement.
ACACACGGCCGGACTTTTCGACCAAACTTGTCCGACGGAATGAATCCGTCGGACAATTCGACCATGTGTGGGCTTCATCGGACCTGCAGCGGACCTTTTCTGTCGAAAATGTGACGGACTTTAGATTTAGAACATGTTTTAAATCTTTCCGACGGACTCGAGTCCGGTCGAAAAATCCGTTTGTCTGTATGCTAGTCCGACGGACGAAAAACGACGCTAGGGCAGCTATTGGCTACTGGCAATCAACTTCCTTATTCTAGTCCGGTCGTACATCATCACGGTCGAATCCGTCGGACTTTGGTGTGATTGTGTGTAGACAAGTCCGATTTGGCGAAAGTCCGTCGAAAAGTCCGTCAAAAGTCCGTCGAAAAGTCCGACGTGATTCAGTCAATCGAAAGTCCGGTCGTGTGTACACAGCATTAGAGTCTTAAAAAGACTTTAGACTGGGATGGAGGTTCACCTTCCAGCAGGACGATGACTCTAAACATTCAGCCAAAGCTACAATAGAAGCGTTTAAATCAAAGCATATTCATGTGTTAGAATGGCCCAGTCAAAGTCCAGACCTAAATCCAATTGAGAATCTATGGCAAGATTTGAAAATTGCTATTCACACATGCTCTCCAGCCAATCTGACAGAGCTTGAGCTATTTTGCAAAGAAGAATGGGCAAATATTTCACTCTCTAGATGTGCAAAGCCGGTAGAGACATACCCCAAAAAAACTTTACAGATGTAATTGCAGCGAAAGGTAGTTCTACAAAGTATTGATTCAGGGGGGCTAAATATAAATGCACGCCACACTTTTCACATATTTATTACATAAAATCACATAAAATCCCAAATGAAATACATGTACATTTTTTGTTGTTACATGAGAAAATGTGGAAAATTTCAAGGGGTGTGAATACTTTTTCAAGACACTATATGTGTCAACATTGTAGAAGTTTGGGCCACGGATTACAAAGACTTAACAAGTATGTTCCTGGAGGAGTCTCGCTGTTAAATTGGTTGTAAAGTCAGAACGTTTTTTTATCCTAATGCATTCTATGCATTAAGATAAAAAAGAACTTCTGTGTGCAGCAGCAGACTCAGCACCCCCTAATACTTACCTGAGCCCCATCTCTCCAGCAATGTCCACGAGTGCCTCGGCTGTATGAGACTCTCCTCTTGATTGGCTGAGACACTGCAGTGGTGTCATTGGCTCCCACTGCTGTCAATCAAATTCAGTTAGCCAACCAAGAGAGAAGGGGCCAAACCGGGGCTCCGTGTCTGAATGGACACAGGGAGCTGTGACTCGGCTTGGTTGCCCCAATAGCAAGCTGCTTGCTGTAGGGGCACTCGACAGGGGCTGTAGGGGCTGCTTGCTGTAGGGGCACTTCCACAAGGCCAGGAGAGCCAAAGAGGGACTAGAGAAGAGGAGGATCTGGGCTGCTCTGTGCAAAACCAACTGCACAGAGCAGGTAAGTATAACATGTTTTTTATTTTAGAGGGAAAAAACAAGAGACTTTACAATCACTATAATCTAGAGCGCTGCCTTATTGCAGATTTTATGTGAAGGCAGCCTCTGACCCTACTAGTGTAGCCAGGGATGCAGCTATTCCAGCACAATCTAAATGATTTGCATAAAACGGAGCACCTGTATAATGTACTAAAGCAAAAACAGCATTTAGAAAGAAAAAAATAACATTTGCTGCTAAATTACATTTTCCAGCCAGCTTTGTTTTGTTTGTAAAAAAAAGCCACTTTCAAGGCTAACAGGCATGGGGTGGTCAAACAAAGGGCATGTGGAGCTGGGGCACTGCCCTGGGGGTACTAATGCAAAAAAAATAATATATTATATATATATATATATATATATATATATATATATATATATATATATATATATATAATTTTTTTTTCTTTTTTTTTTTTTTGCATTAGTACCCCCAGGGCAGTGCCCCAGCTCCACATGCCCTTTGTTTGACCACCCCATGCCTGTTAGCCTTGAAAGTGGCTTATATATATAGATTATATATATATATATATATATATATATATATATATATATATATATATGTGTGTGTATATATATATATATCATTCAGCAAGGAGCATCTAATTTAATAATGCTTTAAAAGTCCACCTTTCTGATCATGTTTTTCATATTACACTCATATTCAGCTTTAAAAGAGATGTATGTTTTTGTTTTGTTTTTTGAAGATGCATACTTACCTAGGTGGATGCAGCATCGGTCTGATGCTGCATCTGTCCCTCGGCCCCTCTAACACTGAGAACCAAGCGATCGAATACCGCAGTGATTGCTTGGTTCTCACCGCTCTGCCCCCTCCCTTGTTCTCTGCTCTGCCCCACCCCCACACTCACTGGGACACTGGGCTGTGGAGGGAGCAGGAGCCACCGGCTCAGGCTCTCAGCAGCTTGCTGAGAGGCTGAGCTGGGTGCCGGTCCAGGCATGTGGGTGGATGCCGACTCCATTGTCGCAATCTTGCCTGAGCCTGGACCTGCTCTGTGACATCAGCCAACAGCGGGCTTTAGCCCACCCTCTGCTGAAAACGGGTCACTGGAGTGCAGAACGACCGGCACTCCTGTAATCCACAGAAGTACAGCCAAACAAGCTTTGGCTGTAATTCTCCTTTGATACATACTCTGGCCAGTGGTAGTTGTTGTTTTTTTTTCGGGGGGCAGCAAACAACCACCAACCCACGGGAGGAGGGTCGGACATCAAAGCCCCGCACTTACCCTATCTAGGCAGTGGGCGGGTGGGCAGCATGTCTGACAGGTGGCGGGTGACAGCTTTAATCCTTCCTCCTCCTGTGGACTGCAGTGCTCTGTGCCCCAAGCCCATCCTATTTTGAAGCCTATTAGAGCCTCCGGCTCTAATCACGTGCTTCAACCCCCCCCCATCTATTGAAATCCATGTATCTGGATAGTGGGGCCGTGCCCGTGCGCCCCTAGTGGACAGGCCACCACTGACTCTGGCCGAACTGTCAGGCTAGTTTGTCATATCTGCTGATGAAGTGAACTAAAATTTGTTTAATTGCAACATGAGCAAAACCTTTGGGTTTGTTTGAAATAGTTTACTCACCATTGATATACTGATTGTATTTTCTATCCAGTCATGCTCTTTACTTCTGAGCTGGTGAGTAATCCATAGTGCAATAAACACCTGGCCCGCCCCCTTTCTCTCCTTGGGTAAATATTAGGGGGGCTAAAATGGGCTTGTTTTTAGAGTTAAATGTCATAGAATGTATCAAGAATAAACTTCTGTTGGAAGAAACAGCAAGTAGCTTTCTATATTGTGAACTATATGTATGCCTTATACCTATCTATGCAGCAGGTGGCACTGTAGTATTATAGTGTATAGTACATGTTTTCTATGATATGACAGGATGTTTGTCTATCTTCTCTCTATGTACTTGTATTTGTCCTGTTTCCTGTAAGACATGATAAAGATATCCTCCATGAAAGTAAAGTATTCTCTGCATTCAATAACCTGCCAATACCTTCTGCCTCTACAACCATTTTAATGTCCTGTCTGAGTCTGGACTCTGGGTTTTATACATTGACAATTTTGTCAGTTTTTAATAAAGTGCGGCGTGGAGGTATCATTGTATGATGTGGTGGTTTTTCCATATATTGTTAATTGTTTAATAAAGCTATTTTGGTATTAGTCACACTATTTGGGTGGCATGTAGTACCTACTTTTTGGGAGGACTTTCCCCTATTTTGTGTCTATAGTGCCTTTTGTTGGTATGAATATCCACACCTAGACTGATGAATTAGTAGACTCTACTTGTGTGGCCCCTTTTTATTTGGTTCTGTTGCGCAATACCTTATCTACTTTTTACAAGTCTGCAGAAGCCCTGCATGGTACCTGTGATCTGCTGATCACAGGTGCAATGCTTTACAGGCTCCAAGTAACAAAAAATAAATGCACATTTTTTTACCTGCAAAAAATGTGCATTTATTTATTTATTTATTTTAAAAGGGGAACTTATCCTTTAAACAAGCCTGTGAGAACAGGCCTTATTTAAAAGTGATGGGAGAAGTTAGAGAAGATACAGTACAGAGGTCTTACGAGCAGAGAAGCTGTCCTAAGGAGGCTATTTTGCCCTTACTAATGACCACTGCAGCAGAAGTGCTCGTAGTTCTCAATGGAGCACAAGTATGGTTGTTTACTCATAGTCCTCTGAAAATCCCTCCAGCCACATAATGGAAGGTCAGTACCTTCTGGAACTGAGTTTAACAATAAAAAAATAAAAAGACTAAAGTGACTGGTGCATCCTATTTTTTCTCCCTACCATACACCAGAATCTTGAGATTAAAATGTTAGCCTGCCACACTGCTTAGGAAGTCATTCTGCATCGCCCAAAGAGGAGGAGTTCTACATATAGTATTATTTAACCAAACAATACAAAAGGATCCTCAACATAAGATATTTGTATGTGTTATATTTGTAATTGTTATATATTCTGTTGATAAATGTCACAATTTAATCATTTTATGTACTTTTTATATTACATACTAAAGTATAATTATGTTAACTGCTTGCTTGCCAACAATGTGGACATAGCATATGAAAAAAGTTGAAATATGAACTACTAATGTTATCTTTACACCTTAGCTGTCATCCTCTGTTACAGTTAGCCCAGGGAGTTGTTACTCAATGTCAGTGCTTTTCTTTGTACTGCATACAGTTATGGTTTACATGTCAATATCTTTGATTATCCTTATGATATCAGAATGAAATGTGGCATTTCTTTAAAAAAATACAGTTATAGTGTGCTTCTGGTGTTATAATTAAATATACAGTATGTGTTTACAGATGTTTTATGCTTAGCGCATCTAGCCCAAGTAGCCCTAGCTCTGGGCCCTTATCTATCTAACATGTGCCCTTATCCTAGGCTAACCATAGCACTAAACCTGTTTTACAACTAAACTGTAGTCCTAAATTTATGCCACACACACCTACAAATTAAGAAAAAGTCACATAAAGATACTGAACCAATATGTCTCCTTGACAGTCGCAGGAGCCAGAATCTACACAATCCCTATTAGTGAAGAGAACTATAATAAACGGGAATCTAGGGCATCACAAGTATGGTAATGATTGATCTACATCTTCCAACTAAACGTTTGGTTATCAAAACACCACAAATATTTAAAGCTAATGTTAAAAAGGAACAGACAAAACAGTACCACTATAAGTGCCAGAAAACCTCAAAAAATACACTAGGGGGTGCTAAATCTTTTACGATAGATACTACACTGATATCTTACATAAAAACACATGAATTATAATTGAAACATCATATACACTACTCTATTTATTTTATTTTTTTTAAGATGATTTAATAACATATAATTAAACTAAAAACAGTTTATATAACCTATATTTTATAAGGAATTTATGTTTTATTTCACACTAGCACAGTTTCCAAAAAAATACACACAAGCAACGTCAAGAAATGCCCTCTTTGCAACTTCCATCCACTTTATACATTAAATTACCCTACGTATTTGTCATTAAACAATAGCAGCCATGGAGAGTAAAAAATGTACTTATTTATAGACCCAGAGACTTTACACATGGCAAAATATAGTTTGCCAGGTAAGATCTGCATTCATTCACAAATATTAGCCTTCATGTTTTAGACACTACCAGTTGACAAGTTAACCAAAACAGAAAAAAATAAATAAAAAGTAAAATAAAATAAAAAATCCAAATTCGAAAAATGTGGTGTGTATAAAAAGTTCAGTTAATGGTATCAGAAAACAAACAAAACAGAAGATACAAACAAATTACCTTTATTGGCCTTCAAAATAATCACCATCCTTCACAACATGTTTTTGGCAACATTCATAAAACTTCTGAAAATTGTCAGCAAAGGCCTCTTTAGGAATTGATCACAGAACCGCTGTCACACACTCTTGGATTGCCCCCATGTCTGCAAAACGTGCGCCTTTCATTGCGCTCTTCAGGCAGGGACACAAAAAAGTCAGCAGATGCCAGATTAGGGGAGTATGGTGGATGATCAAGAACAGGTACACTGTGCTGAGCCAAGAACAGTGCACAGGCAAGTTATTGTGCAGCATTATCCACTGTCTGGTCTTGTGCAACAAGGCGGATGTGTTGTAGCAACCATTTAAAAACTTCCTTGTACAATGCGGCATTGACAGTTTGACCCACAGGAACAAATACCTTATGGAAGATGCCATTGTTGTCGAAGAAGGCAATCAACATTGTCTTGACCTCAGGCTTTTGCAGGCGACTCTTTTTGGGTCGCTGTTAAGACGGTGAACACCATTCCATCGATTGGATTCCAGGTCAAACTGGTAGCACCGGGTTTCATTCCCTGTGACGATGGTTCACAGAAAGGATAAATCCTGGTCACACATGGTAATGAAACCTACAGAGGTTTGCAACTGTTTTACTTTCTGTTCGTCTGTCAGCTTGTGCGCCAGAAACTGGGAACAGATCTTCTGCTTACCCAAATCTTTGAGGATGATGGTGTGCACCATGTCCTGGCTTATGCCCAACTCCTCTGCCATCAATCCTAGAGTCAGTTGCCCATCTCGTGCCAGCATTTGCCGCCCTCGCTCGATCATGTCTGGGGTTCTGCTTGTCGACTGCCAACACGAGAGTGGCTAATCCTCAGTCATTTCCTACGGAAGAGCATTTGAACCAGTGGTAAACACATTTTCTGCTCACCATTCACCAAACTTTTTAGACGCACCTTTTATATTCAAATGCCTTTGGTTGCTTCCACCAGTACATGTTGTTGCCTAAATAGTATACTGTATGAACATTCTCATTATATGCTGTATGTGTATACTGTATCCTGCACTGCTTTGCTCTTCTCCTCCCCAGAAACAATTGTATTTTTTAAAATGTTTCTTACCTTCATACCAACATGTCAACAGTTTGTGACTGCCTCTTATAGATTGTCTGCAGCCCCTGATTGCCTCCCATAGAGTATCTGCAGTCCCTGAGTTTGTGTAGAATGTCGGCAGTACCTGACCACCTCCTATAGAATATCCGCAGTCCCTTATTGCTTTCTATAGAATATCTGCAGTCCCCGATTACTTCATGTAGAAAGTCTGCAGTCCCTGATTGTCCCCCATAAAGTGTCTGCAGTCCCCGAACTGCCTCCTTTAGAGTGTCTGCAGCCCTTAATTGCTTCCTGTAGATTGTCTGCAGTCCCTGATTGCTTCCAGGGGAATGTCTGCAGTCCCCGATAGCGTTTTGTAGAATGTCCATAGTCCCTGAGAACTTTGTGTAGAATATCTGCAGTTCCTGACCACTTCCTGTAGAATGTCTGCAGTCCCCGATGATCTCCTGTAGAAAGTCTGCAGTCCCTTACTGCCTCCTATAAAGTGTCTGCAGTAGGGTTGCACCAATACTAGTGTCAGTATCGGTGCCGATACCGAACATTTGCAGGAGTACTGGGACTCCTGCAAATGCTCCGATGCTTGACCCGATACTTGGGCAGCCTCAGGGATGATCGGTGCAGCAGTGGGGGGCAGTTACAAGCACCGATCTCCCTGTATAGCTTTTCTGACAGCCGCTTCTCCTCCTCTCTCTATCCCGCAGCTGTCAGGGAGATCAGTGCTTGTAACTGACCCCACTGCCACGCCAATCACCCCCGGCTGTCCCCCTCTGTGCCCCCGGGTCCTTCACCGGATCCCCTTCTGTGCTCCCCATGTTCTCCTCCAGGTCCCAATCCATTTCATCCTCCGAGCCCCCCTCTGTGTCATCCTCCGGGTTCCCCTGCGTCCTCCGTGTCCTCCTCCGCCACCCCGTTCCCCCCCGTCCCGGATCTTTCAGGATGGAAAGCGGAGGAAGGAGCCGGTAAAGCTGTCATTTACCGGCTCCTTCATTTTCCGAATGCACAGTGATCACTGACTCTGTCAATTCATAGCTGAAACATCGTAACCTGTGTTTACGTTGCTTCAGTTCACGAATGGAGAGGAGCCTCTGTCTCCTCTCCATTCATCTTCAGTGCAGCTGAGGCTGCAGAGAAAGGGACTGGGAAATCAGAAGCATTGTGAAGCATTGTAAAAAGAACAAAAAAAATTACAATTATAAAAAATTATTTAAAAATTGTAAAAGATAAAATTGTAAAAAAATTAAAAAAACTACTGACATATGTGCCACTGTCACGTGACATTAAAAAAAAAGTACCCTAGTCTGCAGTCATTGACTGCCTCCTGTAGAGTGTTTGCAGTCCCTGATTACCTCTTGCAGAATATCTGCAGTCTCTGACCACTTCCTGTAGAATAGTAAAAAAGAGAAGAGCGCCTCTGAATGCAGGTATTTATTTCTGACAACAACAAGTTATCCACACTTACAGCTTAGTAAGGAGAAAACCGGCTACAAACGGGGAACGGCTCCAGGATCGGTCCCGGCGTCCATGGCGTGGATACGGAGGAATGAGGGACAGAGGGACATTGCTCCAAATCAGGGACAATCCCTCAAAATCAGGGACAGTTGGGAGCTATGGCATCAGTGTTAATGAACACTGACAATGGTGCTACTAAGGCAGCACAAAGGGGCTAATTAACTGCCACTGGTCACTAATGCATCAGTGACCAGTGGCAATACATTAACTCCCTCATTCTGCATATAAAGACATTAACCACTTAAGGACCAGGCCTCTTTTTTAGATGTGTTTTTTTTGCTAGAAAATTACCCCCAAACATTATACATTTTTTTCTAACACCAATACTTTTGCAATACTCTGTCACACCGTATTTGCGCAGTGGTCTTACAAACGCACTTTATTTGGAAAAAATACACTTTTTTGAATTAAAAAATAAGAGAATTGAAAATAAGAAAAATTGAAAATTGAATTTAAAATAAGTAAACAGTAAAGTTACAGAAGAAATAGGGAGTCCACGCTAATGGGTGTAATTAGAAGCCTAGGTGGGAAGTATATTCCTAAATTGATAGACTGCTGCCCTCACATACGCTGACTCCACAGGGGGTGGAATGAGTGGAAAAAATGAAAAAAGAAAAAAGTGTGTGAGTGTGGCGCTGTCCCAGGGTTGTAAAAGAAATGTCTGCATATATGCAATTATATCCAAAGTGTCATGTGTGTATTCCTTTAAGTGAAATAAGTATGGCAGTTACTACCACTCCTGTGGGTTAAAGTGACTGGTGATTTAAACATGAGAAGCATAATGAGTGCAATAAATCGCATCCAAGGTGTCTAGTGCTATATTCCCTCAAAAGAAAAAACAGTATTAACCACTGCCAAAAGCATGAAATGGTCTGTGTCTAAACACTAAAAAACACAAAGTTGCAATAAATACATCACACGTGACATGCAAAAAATTCTAACGTGTCTGGTGCTAAATAAATAAATATTAAAATATTGCTCTACAAACGTTGCAAATAACAAAGTGACAAGTGCCCTATAAAGAGGTCACTCTGAAAAATACTAAACACACGTGTCATGCAAATGGTTCTATGATAATAAACAGTTCATAGGGTATATGCCCAGTGCACTATAAGTGAAAAAAGGCGTCCGTTGTAGGATTCCTCAAAACACGCTCCCATAGAAGTCCGTGTGACGAAACGTAGGGCGTGGCCTTTAACTGAACGCCTTGCTGACATCTCCCTGCAAAAGCTGATGCTTAGGAACATCTTTGTAAGCATTGTACACCGCTCATTTTTTCTACTACAATGTGAGTACCCTTTTTATCTGACCAAATAAATAGTGTTTCACACTATGGAATCCTTTCTTCTTATGTCCTTATGATACCATCCTGGTCCTGGTCTTGCCAAGTACTGCTGCACAGTGGCACATACTGTGACTACTTGTTACCCCTGTAGGGGATATACAGCTGGTGAGTCTCTGCACAATCACAACGCGAGACACCAGCACTGGATTAACACCTGTTGTGTGTTTTGAGGAATCCTACAACGGACGCCTTTTTTCACTTATAGGGCACCGGGCACATACCCTATGAACTGTTTATTTTCATAGAACCATTTGCATGACACGTGTGTTTAGTATTTTTCAGAGTTACCTCTTTATAGGGCACTTGTCACTTTGTTATTTGCAACGTTTGTAGAGCAATATTTTAATATGTATTTATTTAGCACCAGACACGTTAGAATTTTTTGCATGTCACGTGTGATGTATTTATTGCAACTTTGTGTTTTTTAGTGTTTAGACACAGACCATTTCATGCTTTTGGCAGTGGTTAATACTGTTTTTTCTTTTGAGCGAATATAGCACTAGACACCTTGGATGCGATTTATAGCACTCATTATGCTTCTTATGTTTAAATCACCAGTCACTTTAACCCACAGGAGTGGTAATAACTGCCATACTTATTTCACTTAAAGGAATACACACATGACACTTTGGATATAATTGCATATATGCAGACATTTCTTCTACAACCCTGGGACAGAGCCACACTCACACACTTTTCTTTTTTCAAACAGTAAAAAGTTAGCCCAATTTTTTTTTATATTGTGAAAGATAATGTTACACTGAGTAAATTGATACCCAACATGTCACGCTTTAAAATTGCGCCAGCTCGTGGAATGGTGACAAACTTTTACCCTTAAAAATCTCCATAGGCGATGTTTAAAAAAATTCTACAGGTTGCATGTTTTGAGTTACAGAGGAGGTCTAGGGCTAGAATTATTGCTCTTGCTCTACTGATCGCGGCGATACCTCACATGTGTGGTTTGAACACCATTTTCATATGCGGGTGGTACTCGCGTATGCGTTCGCTTCGGCACACGAGCTCGGCGGGACAGGGTGTGTTTAAAAAAAAATTTCTCTTATTTATTTTATCTTTTATTTTTACACTGTTTTTTAAAAAAAATTGTGTCACTTTTATTCCTATTAAAAGGAATGTAAAAAAAAGCATGACAGGACCTCTTAAATTTGAGATCTGGGGTCAAAAAGACCTCAGGTCTCATATTTACACTAAAATGCAATAAAAAAAAAAAAAAAAGTGTCATTTGAAAAAAGGATTTAAAAAAAAATGGCCCTTTAAGAGCTATGGGCGGAAGTGACGTTTTGACGTCGCTTCCGCCCTGCAGTGTAATGGAGAAGGGTGGAGGCCATCTTCCCCTCACTCGTCTCCATGCATAGCCACCGAGAGGACCGGATCGCCTCCGCCACTCCTGACGGCTCCGGTAAGTGGCGGAGTGCACTGGAGCGCGGCGGGAGGGGGGCCCTCTCCCGCCGCCGATAAAAGTGATCTTGCGTAGCCGACCACTGGCCAAACACGAGGATACCGGGGTTATGGCAGCTAGCTGCTGCCATAACAACGATATCCGTCCTCAAAGTGAGGACGTAGATCGGCGTTCGGCAAGTGGTTAAATATCATTGGTAATGTAATTAACCTCCCTTCACCCCCCCAACTCAATCCAAGAGGTAATTTACTAATCCATACCTCCCAACATTTGACATTACCAATGAGGAACAACCTGAAAGGCAAAAAGATGCAGCGTGCTTAGCGCACTGCAGCGAGGAGTTAGTGTGGCTAAACTGCATTGGATATGGGACATTGTTAAATATAGTATTACTACAAGCAATACATACTGCACACACATGCTGCAGTCTTTGTACCCATAAAATACTCCACCATTTAAGGCTTCATTTACATGGGACGTTGTTTAACCTAAATATTGAACTTGACAGCTAGAATCCGACATTTAAAAACGTCCGTTTATCCGTGTTTAGCGGTGTTTAAGGAGCGTCTTTTTGAAAAATATATTTTTTTTTGTGAAAAACGTCTGTAAACGAAAGGCTGCTAAATGCGATTTACCGCGTTTAGCAGCGTTTACAAGCTGTTACAGTCATTTGGCGTTTCAAATGCCTCTGAACATCGGTCCTGAACACATTTTTTTGCGTTCCAAAAAATGCTTTTAAACTCAACTGCCTAGAAATGACTAGAAACGACCCTGTGTACATGTACTGATAAGATAACATAGAGGAGAGTTCAGGGGCAGCTGAAAAAAAATGCCCAACTGCTCCTAAACATCCATTTACCAGCAGCAGTGTACATGGGGCCCAGGGTTGCCAACCTCCACAGCATTTTTTACTGACAAAACATGGGAAATTTACTGGCGGAGCACATTTTTTACTGGCAACCTGGAAAATTACAGAACTCCTATTGAAAACTAACACAGTGAATATTTGAACAGTATAAACATGATATGGAAACACTGACAATACCTATAAACAAAGTAATTTGCTTGATTTACATTTAAAGAGTCAACACAGCATGAAATTATTAGCCCCCTGATATTTACTGGCAGTTGTAAAAAAAAAATCACTCATTTTTACAAACTGTCAGTAAATTTACTGGCGGTTGGCAACCCTGATGGGGCCTAAGCAACATTACACCCCTATTTAGTGTGTAAAATGTAGCTAACCAACCCTCATCTAAAGTGCCTCAGCATCCTCTGACAGCATGCTGGGTTCTTCCTCCTCGAAGCAGGTGTGAAATTTGAAATTTGCGCCATGCTAGGCTCTGACTGTACAGTTGATTCATTCATTCACAGAGATCTAAGAATGAATGAACTACAAGTCCCATGTGACACCATGGCAGATGGACTTGTAGTTCTTAATGGAAAACAAGTATGGCAACGTCACCACACTCATAGTCCACTAACACTTCCTCCAGCTCTCCAACTGAAAGCCTGTACAAAGGTACAGACAGAGGGTTAGAGGAAGAGTCTGCAGGGGCTTGGCATTGCACCCTCCATACACTGATTGCCATTGCAATGCAGTTGCCCCTGTAGGTCAGTGTAGGTAGGTCAGTGTAGGTAGGCAACTGTATGTAGGTAGGTCACTGTATGTAGGTCAATACCATCAGTGTAGGTAGGTCAGTGCAGGTAGGTCAGTGTACGTAGGTCAGGTAGGTCACGGCCCAGCCAAAAAGCCTGCATCACGTACACACCCCCCCCCCCGCCGTTTCCGGCCTTGGACTTCAGGCTGAAGCCCCTGGTCCTTTTGTCACCTAGCAACCCGCCTGGCGCCCACATATGCAAATGGTGTACAAACCACACATATGAGGTATCGCCGAGATCAGTAGAGCGAGAGCAATAATTCTAGCCCCAGATCTTCTCTGTAACTCAAAACATGCAACCTGTAGAATTTTTTAAACGTTGCCTGTGGAGATTTTTAAGGGTAAAAGTTTGTCGCCATTCCATGAGCGGGAGCAATTTTAGAGCGTGACATGTTGAGTACCAATTTACTCAGCGTAACATTATCTTTCACAATAAAAAAAAATTTGGGCTAACTTTACTGTTGTCTTATTTTTTAATTCAAAAAAGTGTATTTTTTCCCAAAAAAGTGCGTTTGTAAGACCGCTGTGCAAATATGGTGTGATAGAAAGTATTGCAACGACCGCCATTTTATTCTCTAGGGTGTTAGAAAAAAAAAATGTATAATGTTTGGGGTTTCTAAGTAATTTTCTAGCAAAAAAAAAAAGTTTTTAAACAAACACATCTAAAAAAGAGGTCTGGTCCTTAAGTGGTTAATGTCTGTATATGCAGAATGAGGGAGTTAATGTGTTGCCACTGGTCACTGATGCATTTGATATGGTGAACTGGAGCTTCATGTTCGCAACCCTTCAGGTGCTTCAGCGTGGGTGACAGGATGATTCAGTGGATTGCCGGGGCCTACACTGCCCCGACGGCTTCAGTTAAGGTTAACGGCGTGTTCTCGGAATCGATCGCAATCTCAAACAGAACCCGGCAGGGCTGTCCTCTCTCGTCGTTACTATTCTCTCCCACTCTGGAACCGTTCCCGAGTAGGGTTAGGTGGAACGACGACATCAAGGGCCTACTTACTATTTTCCCTCTCAAATCCAACTATTTCTCTACCAAATCTCTTACAAGAACTTGAGGGATACGGCACCCTGTCAAACTTAAAAATGATTTATTCAAAGTCTGATGCCATTGGTGTCAGGATATCTCCCATACAACTGCACTACTTACAGCTCAAATTTAAATATAAGTGGATTTCCACATCATTCAAATATCTAGGAACGCTTATCCCCTCATCATTGTCCAACATCTTTAAACTGAACTTTCCACTTCTTCTCGGTATAGAGCGTAAACTTCTGGACAAATGGCACCAAGGTCTGCACTCGTGGTTCGGCGATGCAACATCATCAAGATGAGTGTTTTACAAATTCCTGTACCTATTTCAGGCTCTACCCATCCATATCCCGTCAGCCTATTTCAGACAAGTAACCACCCTTTTCACTAAATTAATCTGGGCTAACAAAAGGCCCAGTATCCCAGGGGGTCTCCTGACTCTTCCAAAAATATAGTTGCGGTACCAGATATCCAGTAATACCACCAGGCCAATCATCTAAATTGACTGGTGCAGACATGGCGACCAAAAATTATGGAACCAATTAGAACAATTCACTAGTGTCCCTCTTCGTAGGGCTTCCTGGTGCTTTCCGGCCCTGCCCCCGTTGCTTAAAACACACCCTACCATTGGCCCTACTCTCAGGGTCTGCAATCTTATGTGCAAAAACCCAGCTATTTCCACCACCAAATCTCCTTTATACTGCATTTTGGGTAACTCCAATTTTCCACTGGGATTGGCTGGAGGTCCGTTCCAGAACCTGATGGAGACGGGGTCCTTTCAAGTGTCACACATCCTTACCTCAGATAGGTAGTCCTCCATCTCGGTTCTCACACAGCTAGATGGGAGGTTCACCTTAGATTTTTGGAGGGCACTTCAGCTCCATCACTTTTCCATACGCTGGGTTCCCCAGCAGAGTACAGACGGTCACCAACTCCATTTGAGTCTCATTGCATGAACGAAGGCACCCTACCCTGCACCCTCGCCACAATGTGCTCCTTACTGCAAAATTCAGGCTACCTGGACTCCTTAAATGGGAAACAGAATTGGGGTGGTCTTTTACTCCTGTTCAAGGTCAAATCACTCAGTTTGCCCTTAAATTAAATGTGTGCACGCACATTCAAGAATGTAATTATAAGTTACTCACCAGATGGTATCACACGCCATCTTTCCTAAGCTATTTCTTTCCAGAAGCCTCAGACCACTGTTGCAGATGCCGGAAAGAAAGGGTAACGCTCTTACACATATTTTGGGGGTGCTCAAGCCTAGAGACTTTCTGGAAGGAAGTGCGTAGACTTACGCAACAGTTTACAGACTGTATAAAGAAGAAAGTCAGACAGCGCAAAACCAGTCCTAACACACAGCAGCTGAACACCGAAGGTCAATATAAAAAATCCTTAAATAAACAATAAAAGCAAAGCGGTGCAGCGCTCAGAAGCAGTATGAATAAAGTCCCAAAGTATGTAATTCCTGTAGAAATACGTGGATGTCACATCAACAGACAAAGAGGAGACTCCCTAAAGGTAAATAGGGTGCTGTAATAGAACAATGGTAACAATCGTGCATCCAAATCAGTGTATTCCACCACCAGAAGTGCAGGCCGCTCACCTTCATAAATGGACCCACTGAGCTAACAGATAGGTCACTAATGCAGTCCCTTCATAAGGGTATTAATAAACAGACTATCCGATGCCAGAGGACCCTGCCTTCTACCTGCTGCATTGCTCTGACATCCCCATTACAGCATAAAAAACGTCAAAAACTGCCAAGCTCTGCAATGCTCTGCGAAGGAAAGAATCTGACCCTTCGCCTGTCCAAATGTGGCTTAGAAAGGTTGAAGACATTAACAAAATGGAAGACCTAAAGCTATCTGTGCAAAACAAACATGACCGATATAAGAAAACATGGCTTTCCTGGAACATGTTCATATATTCAGATGATGGCAGATCCCTGTTAGATGGATCCCCACAACCATCTTAAACATTCCACTCTGGCCAGCGTGTTTGGTTGTTCGTTTCCCATCTGTTTCCTTTTTCCCCCTCTGCTCCCTTCTTCCTCCCACCCACTATATTGAAAACCTGGGTACCCAACCTTGTGTGCTACTCACCCCTGTACAGTCTGATCTGAAATTGTACCCTTTATGCACTTACCCTATTTGACTACTCTTTTGCTGTTCAGAATTTGATGTGATTTATTGGTTACCTTTTGTACCTCTTGCCGACCAGCCGCTGTCGTTATATGGCGGCAGGTTGGCATGGCTGTGCAAACCGCCATAGGTATACGTCAGCTGCTTTAGGAGGTATTGGTGGCGCGCGGGCGCCCGCAGCGCAAAGCAGGAGCCGATGCGTGTGGCTGGCAGCCGCGATGTCCGATGGCCACCCGCGATTGCTCCATAGAGAGCCAGAACAGGGATCTGTGTATGTACCCTGCTGTGGTTTGTACTTTTGTTATTTTGCACAATAAAGGCGTTTTTATTGGAGTGCGGCTGTCCAGACTTTCCCTCTTCTAATTGCTATATCCTTAGCCTGCACCTGATGCTTCCACCTTGAGGACAGTGCAATTTCTACACATTCACCTGGAGCATAGGGATGAGCCGAACACCCCCTGGTTCGGTTCGCGGTAGAACATGCGAACAGACAAAAAATTTGTGCGAACACCATTAAAGTCTATGGGACTCGAACGTGAAAAATAAAAAGTGCTAATTTTAAAGGCTAATATGCAAGTTATTGTCATAAAAAGCGTTTGGGGACCCGGGTCCTGCCCCAGGGGACATGTATCAATGGAAAAAAAAAAAGTTTAAAAAATGGCCGTTTTTCGGGAGCAGTGATTTTAAGAATGTTTAAAGTGAAACAATAAAAGTATAATATTGTAATATTATATATCGTGCCTGGGGGGTGTCTATAGTATGTGTGTAAAGTGCACATTTTTCCTGTGTTTAGAACAGTCCCTGCACAAAATGAAATTTCTAAAGGAAAAAAAGTAATTTAAAACTGCTTGCGGCTGTAATGTAATGTTGCCCCTCCCCCAGCCCATTACGGGGCCCTTTGGGTCTGGTATGAATATTAGGGAACCCCGCACCTAAATTTAAAAAAAAGGCATGGTGCCCCCAAGCCCTATATACTCTGAACAGCACTATACAGGCGGTCCCCGGGTTACAAACAAGATACGGACTGTAGGTTTGTTAAGTTGAATCTGTTTGTAATGTGGAACAGGTACATTTTTTAAGTGTAGCTCCAGCCCAAAAATCTATTTTTAAGCTTTTTGGATAATATAGGGAAGGGTTGTAACATTTGTGCTGCTGTCTGTGCCCCTGTTTATAAGATTTCACCTAACTTTCTGTCCCAATGACAATTGAATTTTGAAAATTTTGGGTTATTAGGGAAACAAGGATTGGTGATAAAGCATCAGTGGAGACACCTTTTTCCCATATAAACTCTTACAGGAGAGAATTTCCCTAGGGGTAGATTTCCTCTCACTTCCTGTTGTCTCCCTCCGTTTGTAAGTAGGAGTCGTTTGTAAGTCGGATGTTTGAAAATAGGGGACCGCCTGTATATACTATACAGCCTGCCCTATACACTCTGCGGAAAATTGGGCCTTAGGTGTTGGTGGCACAACACTGTAAAGCCTCACAGATACTCTTGTTGAGCACAGGAATGGGTCCTGCTGTGAAATATTAGAGCAAAAATTGTAATTACATGCCCCTGTTAAACAGGGGCAGAAAAATTGGGCCTTAGGCAGTGGTGGTGGTGCCACAACACTGTAACCCCTCACAGATACTCTTCGTGGGCGCAAGAATGGGCCCTGCTTCGAAATATTAGATCAAAAATTGTTATTACAATACAGTGTAGCCGTAGTGCAATTGCTACTACTTTTCTGGTGGTGTGTACAGTACACAATACAGTGCAGCTGTAGTGCAGTTGCTACTACTTTTCTGGTGGTGTACACAGTACACAATACAGTGCAGCCGTAGTGTAGTTGCTACTACTTTTCTGGTGGTGTACACAGTACACAATACAGTGTAGTGCAGTGTTCCAAAACAAAATATACATCATGTCCAGAAGGCCACCAAGGAGAGGAAGACGCTCACAGGCCACAAAAAGAGGGCAAGCAAGCTCTGTGTCTACAGTCAACAGTGCTGGTCATGGACATAGTGCATCCCCTGCCGGTGGCCGTGGGGCACACTTGTCCTTTTTTTTGCTGCTGGCCATGTTATTGAGCCAGAACGTGCAGAAGAGTTGCTGGAGTAGATAACAAAGCCATCCTCATCCTCCTCATCCTCTGTCACCCAGGCTCAGAGTAGTTTTCCTTCCTATGCAGCTGCCAAAGCGGCCTATTCCACCGGCTCCTTGTCCACAGTCACTGCTTCCGTAGCCCCACCATCATGCATGGAGGAGTCCCCCGAACTATTTGACCACAGTGTCGGGTACATGCTGCTGGAGGATGCGCAGAGATTTGAAGACTTTGATGTTGGTTCCCAGGTTGAGAATAATAATAAATAATAGGGAATAATAAGGGAATAATGTGAGCCTAGAGAGAGGGGGTGCCCAAGAAGGACAAGAAACTGGCAGTCATATTCCCCCAGCTGCAGCATACTGCCAAGAATGCTCCAGTGAGGAGTAGGGAGGGGATAATGAGGTCACTGACTCTACTTGGGTGCCTGATAGAATAGAGGAGGAGGAGGCACAACTCCAACGAGGCAGGAGGTCCTCTAGGGGGCAGTTTAAGGGCAGCCACCCTACTGCATCACACCGCAGAGCTCCGCAGGTGCTATGCGCTGCTGAATCCCTGCTGATTTTGAAAAGTTCATTGGTGTGGGCCTTTTTGGACACGTGTGCAGCAGATCGCACCGTTGCTGTTTGCAACCTATGTCTGAAGCGGATCAAGCGTGGCCAAAACAGCCGCTAGGGCACCACATGCTTGACCAGACATATGACGACCTCCCATGCAGTCTTTTTCCCGTACACTATATTTGAGATTTAATATCTCTCAGATATGATTTGGGTTAAATGAGGGTTCTTTGACAATGAGTGATAGCTTTAAACACAATAAAAACATTTATTGGTGAGTAGTTGAAAGTCTAATACACAGACATCTATCTATAGTCTACACCACGGAACAAAATATTAGGTTAAAATAAGAGAATTACACGAAGGAATACAGAGTATATTCCTGAAAACATTGATCTACAAACATATTTAGTTACAAGTAAAATGCAGACCTTTCCCATAATTACCCTTTGCACCAAGGTTCCATTCTGATGGTTGCTCTGCCATAAAAGTGTGTTTTCCCTCCCATCTAGTCAGTGTATATCATTACATGCTGATGCCTCATTGGTTGGCATAGCATGGCTCTGATTGGTGAGCTTCCCTATTCCTGGTTAAGGACTGGCTACATCTCCAATCCCTATACTTTGCATAAGTCAGCCCCCTTTAATGCAAATCCTTGTGACTATTCTGAGCAGGAGCTTAACTTGAATTTTCCCAGGAAAATCATGGAAGGCCATTTCAGTTCTCTACCGGCATGTGGAAGGCAATGTTTTTGTCTTGTGGGACAGGGCGGTCAGCAGTAAGGTGTATATTACCACAGACTCATGGTCTAGCAGGCATGGGCAGGGATGTTATCTTTCCTTCACAGCACACTGGGTAACTCTGCTGGCAGCTGGGAAGGATGCAGGACAGGGTTCAGTATTGTTGGAACTTGTTCCGCCACCACGCCTCCAAAATGCTAGCGGTGATTCTGCTACAGCTCTCTCCTCCACCCCCTCCTCTTCTTCTTCCTCTATTGTCTCTTCTGCAGATTTGTTCTCTGAAGCAGCAGTGCTCTGTAAGCGTTCAAGGGGCTACGCAAGCACTCAGGCAAAAAGATGCCATGCGGTGCATGAGTTACATAGTTACATAGAAGGTAAAGTTAAAAAAAGACACAAGTCCATCAAGTCCAACCTATGTGTGTGATTATATGTCAGTATTACATTGTATATATGTTGCGGCCGTTCAGGTGCTTATCTAATAGTTTCTTGTTGCTGAGGCTTCGTTCAGTCAGAGGAAGAGCAGTGGACAAGGTGGATGGCTGACCAATGCCTTTAGACAATTTTTCAGTCCTCAGCGCGAAGGTCTGATCAGTTCAAGCAACCATCGCCAGCGTCTGCATTACATGGTGCAGGAATATCTAGGGGCAATAGCAGACTTGGAGACCTTTCCAACAGAGCATCCACTGGGTTACTGGGTCTTGAGGATGGACCACTGGCCAGAACTAGCTCAATATGCAATTGAGCTACTGGCCTGTCCTGCATCCAACGTTCTTTCTGAACGCATATTAAGTGCTGCTGGATCATAGAGTGTGCCTGTCCACAAACTCCGTTTATAGGCTCACATTCATAAAAATCAATCAGTCTTGGATCAGCAGCAGCTATCCTATTTCTCCTCAATCTTGATGATGCTAGCTTCCAACAATATTTTTGCTTTAGGGCACCACCACCACTGCCTAAGTCCCAATTTTTCTGTCCCCGTTTAACAGGGGCATGCAATTACAATTTTTGATCTCATATTTCACGTTTCTGTGCCCGACAAGAGTATCTGTGAGGAGTTACAGTGTTTTTCTGCCCCTGTCCCAGCAGCAGAAAAAAAGGACAAGTGTGCCCCAGGGCCACCTGCAGAAGATGCACCATGTCCATGACCAGCACTGTGGACTGTAGACACAGAGAGTGCTTGCCCTCTTTTAGTGGTCTGTGAGCGTCTGCCTCTCCTTGGTGGCCTTCCAGACATGATGGGGATTTTGTTTTGCAACACCACACTACACTGTATTGTGTATTGTGTACACCACCAGAAAAGTAGTAGCAACTGCACTAGGGGTGCACGGTATTGTGTACACCACCAGAAGTCTAATAACAACTATGGGTGCACTGTTTGTATTGTGTAATGTGTACACCACCAGAAAATTAGTAGCAACTGCACTAGGAGTGCACGGTACTGTATACACCAACAGAAGTGTAATAACAACTATGGGTGTACTGTATTGTGTACACCACTAAAAAAGTAGTAGCAACTGCACTAGGGGTGCATGGTACTGTGTATATAGCTAAACTGGATATAGCTAAACGAGATAGAGAGATAGAGAGATAGAGAGATAGAGAGATAGAGATATATATACACACACATATACACACACACACAAGACTGTCTGTATATATATACATATATATTAAATACACCGCAGGTAACTGAATAACCTGCCTGCCAGAAGTAGATTAGAAAAAGTACACCTCTCTCCGTCCACGCTAACAACACACTACACAGGGCTGACGTACAGGCAGCCTTATATAGTGTGGGGCGTGGACTTAGTCCCCCTGAGCCATGATTGGCAAAAGGCACCTTGCCTTTGGCCAATTATGGCTCTCTTAGCTGAGGGCGCTAGGATTGGCCAAAGCATGCAGGTCATGGTACATGCTTTGGCCAATCATCATACAGCAATGTACTGCGCTCCCGCAGTGCATTATGGGCCATTACACGCCGCTCAAATTTGGCGTGAAAGGCCCATAATGTTCGGTTTTCGACGAACGGGTGAATATCTAATGTTCAAGTCAAACTCATGTTCGACCCGAAAAGAAAGCTCATCCCTACTGGAGTGGTGATCCCTTCCCTAAACGAACAGATCCCCGTTCTGACAGGGGTGTAAAGAGGGATCTGCTGTTCCTAGTGATCAAGAACAGCGATCTCTCTCTACTCCCAGTCAATACACTCCCCCCACAGTTAGAAACACCTACCCAAGGAACACTTAACCCCTTGATTGCCCCCTAGTGTTAACCACTTCCCTGCCAGTGACATTTATACAGTAATCAGTGGGGAGGTCGTGGGGGGGGGGATGAGGGGGCTATTTGATTTGAGATTTTTTTTTTTTGGGGGGGGGGGGGGATTATTTTATGCAATGTGTATTTTTGCTCTATCTGGATAATATGAATATGAAATGTGTCTTATGTATTGATGTAATAAAAATTTTTGTAATAACGATTACAAAAATTGGTGGGGTATACATGGGCAGGGCAAAAGGGGGTGGAGTCAGGGGTGGAGCCGAGAGGGGGGCAGAAAAATTAGGTTTCGCTTAGGGTGTCAAAAATCCTTGCACCAGTCCTGAGCACTGATTAAGGCTGTTTTGAACCTGCTTATTAACTTTAGAAGCAAAGTCAGAATAGCAAGAGGCCAAAGGCCAAGATAAGATCAACACATAAAATTTAGATTGGGATTCTGGGTCTGCTCGCCATTGGAACGCCATGGACGCTTAAAGACACAGACACGCTGGAGGTCCATTTGTACCTGCAGAGGGCTCTATCTGCTTGCGAGTAAGACATTGCCCTTTAGGAGGTCCACCGTTTCCGGTAAGGGCATAGTCTTATCGTTTTTGTATTCACCACCAATTCGGGGACCCTCTCTACACCTCCTTCTTCCCCTCTCTTTCCGTTTTGGTTGAGGGTAGATGAACTTTGGTTGCTTGTTCTTCCTCCATTGGAATTTGCTTGCCCTCATCAATCATTGATCTATGAATGGACTTTTTTATTTTATCATTTTTTTAATGTATTTATGAACTTTATTCACTCTTATTTTTATTGTTATTGGTCACTTTCAATCTGTCACTTTTACTTGTCACTTTTTTTTACATCTTCATATGTATTACCTATAATCACCTTTTATGTCATTAATCATTGCATTTTTTACTGCAAGCGCACTTTACTTTTTTATATTATCAACTTGAGGGGGTCACAGAGTTCTGATTGGTGCATAACTTGGTGTGAGCACTTGGGAGCAGAATGCAGATATGGAGGAAGTGTTTTCTAATCTCACAGCATTTGTTACTGGAGAGAGCACTTTTAAGAGCACAGAAATTTTGAAAGAATTCCTTAAATGGACACAGTTTGAAGGACGTTTTATTTATTTGTCATTCATTTTTCATTATTAAAGCACCAAATATTTTATATTGTCACAAAGTTTTATAATATTCGCATTGATCGTTACATGAACTATTAATAAATTAAGATTGTGGGATGTGTTTACTAGGGAAGATATAATATTGGTTTATAATTTAACTGTTAAGCGCAGCACCCATTATTTTATCTAAGAGACTCTACACTGCTGTCCAATCACAGCCGGTCACATGTAAACACGGAGATGCAGGTAATCGGCGCTCCTCGCCTCACACTGACCGAGTGTGAGGAGAGAAGAGCCGATCAGCGGCATCTCCTCACAGGGGGACATCTAGGTATGTAATCAGGGCACTGATTACAATTAAGTGCCACCAGTGCCAGCAAAAAGTGCCCATCACTACCAGCAATCAGTGCCAACCAGTGCCAGCAATCAGTGCCCAATTGCCAGCAATCAGTGCCCACAATTGCCAGCAATCAGTGGCCATTAGTGATGCTAGTCATTGCTGGCTATCACTGCTGCCCATCAATGCCCATAATTGCTGCCCATCAATGCCCCATCAGTGCCGCCCACCAGTGTCCATCAGTGCCGCCTATCGGTGCTGCCTATCAGTGCCGCCTATCAGTGTCACATATCAGTGCCACCAATCAGTGCCCATAAGTGCGGCATATTCGTGCCTCCTCATCAGTGCCACCTAAACAGTGCCCATAAGTGCCACCTCATCAGTGCCCATCAGTGCCACTTCATCAGCGCCCATCAGTGAAGGAGAACAATTACTTATTTACAAAATGTACTGACAGAAACTAAGAAAACCTTTTTTTTTCAAAATTTTCGGTCTTTTTTTTTAGGAAAAAATAAAAACCCCAGGAGTGATTAAATTAAAAAATGTCACATTGTTACAGTGTAGAATGACCGCGCAATTGTCATTCAAAGTGTGATAGCGCTGAAAGCTGAAAAATGGCCTGGGCAGGAAGGGGGTGTAAGTGACTTGTATTGAGGTGGTTAAGTTCGCTAGTGTTGTGTTTCAGAGATTCAGATACAAAAATATCGTGCGAATTTCGATTTGTAACGAAGAGGATCGCACATGTCTACAGGTGGCCCCCCTTGTTATTTCGGTATTTTACATGAGGAAACTACACAGCTGTGAAGCCTGCTGCCTGAGACTGTATCATTGTATTACAGCTCCAGTCAGTGAAGCAGTGTATCAGGAAATAAATGGAGTTGTGTGAAGCAGAACACAAGCTTAGGTCTCTCCCAAGCCTGAGGAGGTAGTGACCTGCTAGCAATGAACTGACAAAGCAGCTCTCCTCCTCCTCCTCCTCCATGTGACAGTGTTTCCACATGGTGTAGGGGGAAGGCCTGGCTCAGGGCGTACTTCTCATGAGAAGGCAGGGCGGGCCTGGCTGCTAATGTGTATGTTGTGAGCCTGAGAGCTGAAAGGACAGCCGGGGGACACCATGGTGTTCGAGTCTATGGTGGTGGATGTCCTGAACCGCTTTCTCGGGGACTATGTGGTGAACCTGGATAGCTCTCAGCTGAACTTGGGCATATGGGGAGGTGAGTGACGGTTAGGGTTGCCACCCCTCCCTTTAAACCCGAACACATATGAATTACACAGGTTCTGAGGCCAATTTAATTCAGATAAGACACCAAGTGACTTTAATTACCACCTTAATCAGCCACACAAACTGTGTAATTAATATGTGTTCGGTTTTAAAGGGATGAGGTGGCAACCCTAGTGACGGTGGTCCTGTGTGGTATAAAGCTATACTGTGTGCTGTATAGTGGGACCTGGGAGTGTATACATCCACATTCTGTTTACTTCAATGCAGACATGACATGACACTGCTTCCCGGTCACCGACACTTCTCTCTGAACAATGTAGCAATGTGATCATTGCTGCACTGTTCAGACATTGTTGCCTTGACCTAATTGAACATTTGTGTACTTTTCCTGTGTATATATTTGAAGCACCAGTCATGCATAGAAATGACTTGTATAGGAAAAGGACAGTTGCAAGAAATTTAGACTTTTCGAGCAAAAACATGGAGAACTATTAGGCCTCATGCACACTGGACATTTGTTTTCATCCCGAGGACACCTTGCTCCATGGGAGAAAAAAGCAGTGTTAAAAACGCACCTAAAGCTACCATTTGTAAACACGTCTAGGTGCGACCATTCATTCCATTGGCCCGACTATGGTCATTAGAAACATGCTTAGGCGCGTCAATCATTTTTTATGTTGAAACACTTCTCTCCTGAATGTACTGCCACTGTTTTTTTTTTTTTTTACCTGCCTCTAAACACCTGTAAACACCCATGTGTGCACAGAGTGGCGTTTAGAGGCAGGGAAAAAAAAAAAAAAACATTAAAAGGGTTGTAAACCCTCGTATTTTTTCACCTTAATGCATCCTATGCATTAAGGTGAAAAAACACCTGTCAGACACCAGCCCCCCCCCGTTTTACTTACCTGAGCCACCTTCATCTCTCGCTGTTCCTCTCTCCATAGGGTTCCAGATCTTGATTGGATAGATTGACAGCAGAGCAGCCATTGGCTCCTGCTGCTGTCAAATCAAATCCAATGACTGGGGGGCGGGGCCAAGTCCGGCATTCGTGTCTGTGGACGCAAATGCTGGACTCGGGAGCGCGCCCGCAAGGTAACCCCCTCGGGAGAACGCTTCTCCTAGGGGGTTATCTGATGCGGGGAGGAACCGCTGGGGGACCCCAGAAGAGGATGTTTGGGGCCACTCTGTGCAAAACGAGCTGGTATTTAAACAAAAAAAAAAAAAAAAACCTGATCCTTTACAATCACTTTAAGGCTGGGTTCACACCTATGCGATTTGGATTTCCTCGCATCCAATTCGCATGACTGGAGATTATGTTCGGCTCTCTATGGAGATGGTTCACATATCTCTGTTGCAGCTGCGAAGCGGCTTGCACAGGAGTGCTGTGCATCTTTGGCTCAGTTTCAGGTTCGAATTCACGCAAAAATTCAGCCATGATTCGTCCCTGAAACGGAGAACAGGGAGGCACCGGGCCAGCTACACTCCATTCCTTATCCCACCTAGTGGTCTCCAGAGTGGTTCCAGCAGCAGGAAAGAAAAGATCTTCAGGTCAGTGTGAAGCAATGCACTGGGCATAATAGTATAGGGCTGCTTTCACATTGATGTGCTGCGGGTTTACCTGTATCGTGGGTGCAGTGCAGTGTACCTGCACCTTTCCTGCAGGTTTGCTACGCTTAGCCATAGACTTCTATTATACCCTGCAGGTTTGATGCTCTTTCAGAAAGTGCACCACACCTGCAGGATATAATAGAAGTCTATGGCAAAGCGCAGCTAACCCAGGAAGGTCGCAGACGCACTGCAGGTAAACCGCAGCACATCAGAGTGAAAGCAGCCTTATAGGTGGCTCAGAACAGTAAGATCTCATTTACATTTGTATTTTGAGGGATGGTAAAACCCCATAGTTAAGATGTGTTTTTACCACCCCTGTCCCAACCTCACCTCCTTTAGCTACAGTGGCCAGGGGTGTACACGTTGCAGCAGGAAGTATGCACCATGTTATGGTTGGTGGGTGTAGCACCTGCCAAGCATAACCCATTCAAGTGAATGGGACCACTTTGCGAATGCCCTGCAACCTTGTGCAGTACAGAAAACAAGGGGTTAAAGCAGGCAGCATTGTGTTGCTTTCTCACAACCTGCTTTAACCCCTTAGACCTCCACAGAAGCATGCAGGTGTGAGGCGCTTGCACAATGGCCCCATTTACTTGAATGGGTCGCAATTGGCAGGCAGTAGAACTCACCAAAAGCAACAGGGGGTATAATTCCTGGGGGGGGGTAAATGCGTGACTCAACCACAGGGTTTTACTACCCCCAGCTTTATTTGTGAATGAGCCCTAAGGGTAGAGGTTAGAGGTTTAAATTGGGTGTGAGGAGGAGACACTGTGCCCCGAGTTCTCCCATATTGTTCAGGTAGATCTCCAACTCTTAAAGTGATTGTAAAGTCTGTTTTTTTTTTAAGTTAAAAACAGCAAACATATTATGCTTGCCTGCTCTGTTGCAGTGGACTTGTACAGAGCAGCCCAGATCCACCTCTTCTCGGCTCCCTCTTCTGTGCTCCTGGCCCCTCCCTCCTGTTGAGTGCCCCCACATCAAGCAGCTTGCTATGGGGGCAGCCGAGCCACAGCTTCCTGTGTTCATTCAGACACAGAGCCGTGGCCCCGCCCCCTTTCTCTCCTGATTGGCTGACTGACTTTGACAGCAGCGGGAGCCAATGGCACTGCACTGCTGTCTCAGCCAATGAGGAGGGGCGTCCCGGGCAGCTGAGACACTCCTTCAACATCGCTGAATCCAGATAGACCTCAGGTAAGTATTAGGGGGGCTGAGGGGGACTGCTGCACACAGAAGGCTATTCACCTTAGTGCATAGAATGCAGTAAGACAAAAACCTTCTGTCTTTGCAATCACTTTAAGGTTGCCTACCCCTGATCTAAAGTATCTAGTCAGGCAGGCCTTGTATTGTAGAGTTTTTGGTAGATCTAAATGAGGTTGTGCAATCAGATTGTAACATGTGTGGTGAGCTTTGTACCTACTTTGCTTAAATCATGCCTAGCATTCCCCCATTACTCTGTTCTGTATGATATTCTAACTGTGCAATAACCCTCAAGTAGTACTCAACAGAACTTAAGGCTGAACACCAGATATGAAAGAAGTTTGGTATTAAAGCGATTGTAAAGGTTCCCTAATTTATTTATATTTTATAATAAACATGTAATATTTGTTCTGTGCAGTGGTTTTGCACAGAGCAGCACCGATCCTCCCCTTCCCCAGCCAGCACTCGTGGCTCCACCTCTTTGGTGACTGCTCTCACAAGGAAGCCACTTCCTATGGGGGTACTTATGTGGGCTCAATCCCAAGCCATGCTGCCTGCTTCTATAGACACAGACAGCGCGGCTCTGCCCCGCCCCCTCCTCACAGGATTTGATTGGCTCCTGCTGCTATCAATCTGCCCTGTGAGCAGGGAGAGAGCGGATAAAACTGCTGGGACAGCGCTGGACTGAGAGCAGGCTCAGATATGTATAAGGGAGGGGGAAGAGGGATTCTTATATATTCTTAAGGAGGGTTTGATTGTAAAGCTTTAGGCTGGGTTCACACTAATGCAGGTTTTGTCCACATCCACTTTGCTTGACAGGAGAGTGTGCCCAGCTCTTAATGAAGCCGGTTTACACAGGAGTCCTGTGCGTCTTTGGCTCCGTTTTTAGGTCTGAATTCAGGCAAAAATTCCTGATTCATCCCTGAAACAGAGAACAGGGACACGCCGGACCCCTGCTGTGAGCCGCATCTGTATTAAGTGTGAACTCAGCCTTAAATATGTTTTCATAAAAATAATAATCATGTTCTACTTGATAGTTTTGCACAGAGCAGCCCCAATCCCCCTCTTCTGGGGACCCCCACTGGTGCTCCTGGCTCCGAGCCCCCCACAGAGTGCCCCCATTGGAAGCCTTTCTCTATGGGGGCACTTGTGGGGGCTCAATCCCAAGACAGGCTGTTTGCGTCTAATCAGACACACAGCCAGGATCCCACTGCTCTTCCTTTTTGTTATTTAAAAAAAACCTGTTATACTTACCTGCTCTGTGCAATGTTTTTGCACAGAGCAACCCCAATCCTCCTCTTCTGGGGTCTTCCGGCTGCGCTCCTGTTTCCTCCACCCTGCTGAGTGACCCCATAGCAAGAGGCTATGGGGGCACTTGTGTGGCCTCGATCCCGAGCCTCACTGTGCGTGTCTATTGACACATACAGTGCAGCTCACCCCCACCCAACGCTCCCTTGTTTGATTGACAGCAGCAGCAGCCAATGGTTCCCACTGCTCTCACTAAGTCCAGTGAGGAGAGAGAGAGAGCAGTGACGCTGCTCTCAGGCACAGTTCTGGATCGAGATCAGGCTCAGGTAAGTACCGGTATTTAGCGGGGCTGGGGGGAGCTCCTATTTAAAAGCTTTTTTTTTTTTTACCTTCATGCATCAAGGTAAAAAACCTTTCACCTGTACAACCACATTTATAAGTTGGGTTCATACCAGTGTTTCATCAATTTGGCATGTTCACTACACACACACCACCTGAACAAATGAGAGCTCTACAGTGCTATATCCCTCACTACTATGTAAAGAGTAAACATGATGTACACACGTACTATAACCTATAGAAAGCGGATTTTAGGTCCATTCATTACCACTTGATGCCCAAGCCACTGCTGACACTTCTCACATACGTGTAAAAATCTGCATTTTTTTACTAGATGATTACTTAGAAGCCCCAAACATTTAGCATTTTCTCAATGCATACAGCGGTTTACCAAATGCAGATTTTCTGGAAAAAATAGACTTTCATAAATTTTATTGCACACAAATACAACATTATACAATTTTTGGGTAAAATATAAAAGATGATATCGCGCTGAATAAATATATACCTAAGATGTCACACTTTAAAATATTTCACATGCCCATTTAATGGTAACAATTTAGGGCACCTAAAAAAACTTCATAGGCAACGCCTTTACAGGTTACCAGTTAAACTAAAGATCTGGTGCTAGAATTATTGATCTTGCTCTGATGTTCATGGCAACACTTCACATGTGTGGTGTGATCGGGGCCGTGGATAAGGGGGTACAACCAGTCCTCTTGTACGGGGCCTGGGCCAGCAGGGGACCCAGGTGGCAGGGCGAATCAGATGTGGGCAAGGAGGGTGATAGGTGCGACAGGGGTGCACTTGCCAAAAGCAATCCCCTGTATGGCTATCTCTGCAGCAGCTGAATCCTGGCTTCTTCTCCTCCCCTGCTGCCCAGGCTCCCCTGTGGGCCGCCTTATAGGGTTGCCACCTGTCCGGGATTTACGCGGACAGTCTGGGTTTGGAATAATGTGTCCAGGTTTCAGTCTCTTCAAACCTGGACACATTATTCAGACTGGGCTGTGGCTCCCCAAGTAACTGAGATAGTCACACAAAAATCTGTTGCCAACCGGGAGCTGCGGGCTGCTGTCTGGGGGCAAGTAAGCATCAATGGGGCACTAGGGGGGGCATTGTGATGTTGGCAAGAGCAGTATGGCCACATCCAATGTTTGCCGCAGCGTGCTGCATTTCCACTATCCTTGGGGGCACCCAAAGGTGTATCAGGTCTTTTATAATCCTATAGTATACCACAAAAAAATGGGCCCTGTGCCACTAAAGTGTTCGGGTTTGACGTGAAGAAAAGCTGGCAACCCTACCCCCTTACCCTTCTCTCCTTCCCGCAAGCAGCTCCAAGGACACAGTAGGATCCGTCAAGATTAAGAGTAGGGGAAGGGCCCTTGTTCATTCATAACTGAAACATTAGCTGTATGGGACCCCATGTCAGGTTGTCTGTATGGGGCCCTGTGGTTTCTAACAGCAGCCGTGGGTGTGATCCCTGTTTACATATGTATGGGGACCTACATATGCTTTTGCATTTGCATGTGAGCGCTGGGGCATTTTACTTTTTTTTTTATTTAAAATTATTGTTTGACACTGCCTCTTTAAATTTTTTTTAATCAACTTTATTGCTATCACAAGGGATGAACAACATGCCTTGTGATAGCATGGCCAGCGACAGGTCCTCTTTACTGAGAGGTTAGGGATCTATTAGACCCCAGATCTCTCCTCTGCACTCAAAAGCATATAATCAAACTGAAATCGGTTTGATCAGATGCTTTACAAGCTGGTAACCGCTTCTAAACATCAAACCGAAAAACCAGAAGTGACAAAATCCTTGTTGTTTCCGGTGTTCTATCAGATAGCCGCAGTAAGCCTAGAGTTAGAAGTCGGCAAGCGCATATCTTTATACACCCACCGGAGTCTTGCTTTTCAGTTATTTTTAACAGTAAACTGATTGCAGTGTGAACCTAGACTAAAGGCTGGTCCACACTTGATGTATTGGGGCTATGCTGGCCACTATTTGCAGAGCAGCCCCAATGCACAGACAAGGCAAATTGCCTTGTTTCCAATGATGTCAGTTTATACCATGGAGCAGATACGTATAAAATTCTTGTCTATTTTAGAAAAAAAATATCTTTAGAACCACATTATCCTTGCATTGTGGGAAGGGGGGGGTGCGGCACTGCAATTTTTTTTTTGTCATATTCCTGAAGTTCAGCTTGAAATCCTAACTTTGTTTGGGCTAAGCTAGCTGATGCTACATACAGTTTATACAGCGCTGACAGCAATCACATTTCTTAGTAATGGAAATAGTTTGTGTGGGCCAAGCTGGCCCAGATAAACTATTTAAAGTGAAATGAAAACAGGAGTCCAACTGTAAAGCCAAATCAAACTCTCTTAATTTATTACATTAAGCCTAGGTTCACATTGGTCCGATTTGGCATGCGATGGTTGCCGGCAATAGCACTGTCCGAATTGGTGTGACGCCAACTTTGCGGCGCCGCACCGATTCCCAAAAGTTGTTCCTGTGCTACTTTTGGTGACTTCGGGTGCGATTTTTCAATAGACATCTGTGCAGGAACCTGCACAGATGTCTGTCAAATTGCCCCCCGATGTCGGACTGCATTGCTGGGTTGAAATCATGCGAGTTCAGCTGAACTCGCACGGTTTCTAACCCGCAGTCAGTGTGAACCTAGGCTAAGGGCTCCTGCACACGGCAGCTGAAAGAAGCAGCTCCTACAGGCTTTTGAGCTCTCATTTTTTTCTGCCTGGAAACTCCCCTCCATGTTAGCTAATGTGTCCATGCACACTCATACCTCCCAACATTTTGAGATGGGAATGAGGGACACCTACTAGCAAATGTATGTAGGCATAGGACACACCCCCTGCCACACCTCCCCCTTAAAGGAGAATTAACCAAGAAAAAGGTAATTAAGTCTACAAGGGCTTTTTTTTTACTACTATTCTTTTGTATTGGCTTTTCAAATTTACAAATGCAGCAATTTAGAATTTGGATGAAAGGTTTAGCACTGGGAAACATGTTCTGAAAGATAAAAAGTGCATTTTATATACAACTATATAGATTAGATCAAAATGAGGGACAAATGAGGAGGAAAGAGGGACAGAGGGACATTGCTCCAAATCAGGGACAGTCCGGAGATATGCATACTATGGCTTTTTCAGGAGTTTACAGGCATATGCTCTTACAGGCAGAACCCCCCCCCCCCCCCCCCCAACAAACTTGTGTTTTTAAGAGAAGCTTTCAGGCAGAAAAAGATACCTAAAAGCGTGAAAAAGCTCAAACACACAAAAAATAGCAAAAATGAGCTGAGGGGAGTGTTTGTGAAAAAGAAAAATGCTTATGCTCTAAAAAACTCAAAGAAGCACAATGAAATGTGCAAAAAAGTACAAGCTTCTTAAAGCTGAAATAAAAGCTCCTAAGGCTTCATGTACACTTGAACTACTTTGACTGCTGGCTGTGAGAAAATGCAAATCGCTGCAAAATTGTGCTGCAATTTTTTCATTTTTCCTATCCTGAACGCAATTCTTTCGCGTTCGGGAGAGGGCAGTTAGGAGAGGGTGATCCTCCCCTAACCGCAGCAGCTCCTAAGGCCCCTTTCACACTGGGGCGGTGGGGGCGTCGGCGGTAAAACAGCGCTATTTTTAGCGCTGCTTTACCGTCGTTTTTGCGGCGGTATTCGGCCGCTAGCGGTGCGGTTTTAACCCTCACTGGCGGCCGAAAAAGGGTTAAAACCGCTCGCATAGCGTGGCTATAGCCGCAGTATTGTTGCGCTGCCCCATTGATTGGGCCCATCAATGGGCAGGAGCGGTTTAGGAGCGGTTAATACACCACTCCTTCACCGCTCCAAAGATGCGGCTTGCAGGAGTTTTTTTCTTCTCCTGCCAGCGCACCGCTTCAGTGTGAAAGCCCTCGGGCTTTTACACTGAACAAACAGTAGCAGCTGTTTTAGGTTGGTTTCCAGGCGGTATTTTTAGTGCAATAACGCCTGCAAACCGCCCCAGTGTGAAAGGGCTCTAAATGATCCTACATGGACACACAGGCTTTTATGGAGTTGAATTTAGGAGCTGTGGCAAAAATATGCCAAAAGCTGCTACTCAAGTTTAGGAGCTGCTAGTGTACATGGAGCTTAATGAGGTCAGGCTGCATACACAGTAATAAAAATGGCCTTTTTTGAAGCAAGGATTAAAAAAGCCTGTTCTAACAGCACCGGGACAGTCCCGCACTCAAGAAACAGCCCTGCTGTCCACCATGCTCTCTGAACATTACCTAATAGGCAGTACTACTCAGGGAGCAAGAGAGAGGTTCAGTGCACTGTCTTTTGTGGTGCAAGCGAGGCACAGATGCAATCTGATGCCAGCTGCCTATCAAAATCAATAAATCTGAAATAGATGGAGGCTGTGCGTAAATGGACACTGTTCTGAGCTTTACTCGTGTTTAGAGTCATATGCGTTGAGGCATAGCTCCCAACTGTCCCTGATTTTGAGGGACTGTCCCTGATTTGGAGCAATGTCCCTCTGTCCTACTTTCCTCCTCATTTGTCCCTCATTTTGGTCTGATCCATATACAGTGGGGCAAAAAAGTATTTATTCAGCCACCAATTGTGCAAGTTCTCCCACTTAAAAAGATGAGAGAGGCCTGTAATTGTGATTCAGATCTTGCGTGGAGCCCCAGATCGAGGGAGATTATCAGTGGTCTTGTATGTCTTCCATTTTTTAATTATTGCTCCCACAGTTGATTTCTTCACTCTAAGCTGCTTACCTATTGCAGATTCAGTCTTCCCAGCCTGGTGCAGGTCTACAATTTTGTTTTTGGTGTCCTTCGACAGCTCTTTGGTCTTCACCATAGTGGAGTTTGGAGTGTGACTGAGGTTGTGAACAGGTGTCTTTTATACTGATAACAAGTTCAAACAGGTGCCAATAATACAGGTAATGAGTGGAGGACAGAGGAGCCTCTTAAAGAAGAAGATACGGGTCTGTGAGAGCCGGAAATCTTGCTTGTTTGTAGGTGACCAAATACTTATTTTCCACCATAATTTGCAAATAAATTCTTTCAAAAATCAGACAATGTGATTGTCTGGATTTGTTTCCACATTTTGTCTCTCATAGTTGAGGTATACCTATGATGACAATTACAGGCCTCTCTCATCTTTTTAAGTGGGAGAACCTACACAATTGGTGGCTGACTAAATACTTTTTTGCCCCACTGTAGATGTATATAAAATGCACTTTTTATCTTTCAAAAAGTGTTTTCAAGAGCTAAACCTTTCATCTGATTTCTAAATTGCTGCATATGTAAATTCCAAAAGCCAATATAAAGGAATAGTAGTGTTAAAAAAGCACTTGTGTGTTTAACCAATTTTGTTTCTTTTTGTACAATTCTCCTTCTTCTTCTTTAAAGAGGAAGTAAACCCTGATGAGTTTTACTTCCTCTTTGTTTCCCTGCAAAGGTAAAGCATAATAGGCTACTATGCATCGCATAGTAGCCCATTATGTGTCACTTACCTGACACAGGAGCCTGCGGTG
This sequence comes from Lithobates clamitans, assembly GCA_037952925.1. Taxonomy (NCBI): domain Eukaryota; kingdom Metazoa; phylum Chordata; class Amphibia; order Anura; family Ranidae; genus Lithobates; species Lithobates clamitans. The sequence continues at coordinate 9,208,621 of JBBGZY010000400.1, read as the reverse complement.
TCACCTCTGTCTCCTCTTCCACGAAGCGTCCATCTTCCTTCCGGGTATCGCGGCTCTGGCGCTGTGATTGTCCGGAGACGCGATGACGTCACTCCCACGATCTACTTGGTATGATATCATGCAAAGAGATGACCACAGGGGGCAGAAGAGAAGAGGATCTCAGCAGGACAATGCTGAATCTGCTGGGCGGGTGAGTATCCTAACTGTGCAGAAACTGCAACCCGGTAAGCAGGAGTAAAAAAAAAAAAAATGGGAGGGGGGGGGGGGGTGAACATTCACTTTAAGCACTTTAGCTCCAGAAGATTTACCCCCCTTCAAGACTAGGTAATTTTTTGCGATACAGGACTGCAATACTTTAACTGACAATTGCGCGGTCGTGCGACACTGTACCTGAATAAAATGTATATCCTTTTTTTCACACAAATAGAGACTTATTTTGGTGGTATTTGATTTTTTATTTTTTGCGCTATAAACAAAAAAAGACAGATGATTTTGAAAAAAAAAGCTATATTTTTTTTTCTGCTATAAAACATATCCAATAAAAAAATGTAAAAAATCTAATTTCTTCATCAATTTGAATGTATTCTGCTACATGTTTCTGGTAAAAGAAAAATCCCAGCACATATTGATTGGGTTGCGTAAAAGTTATAGCGTCTACAAACTATGGGATATATTTATGGAATTTTTATTTATTACTAGTAATGGCGGCAGTCAGCGACTTCTAGCAGGACTGCGATATTACGGCGCACAAATCGGACACTGACTAACATTTTTGGGAACCAATGACGCTAATACAGGAAGGGGTTAACATCCGAGACGTGTTTGTGTACTGTGTGGGAGGTGCTTTTACTAAGAGAAGACGTGGATCCTTGCCCCTGCTTTGCAGAGACCCAGGATCCATGCCTTCTCTACTGACAGAACGGCAATCTGTCTTGTTTACATAGGCAGACTGCCATTCTGCTTTTTTATTGAACGATCAGCGGGTGCCAGTGGACATCGAGTCCGCATAATCATGTCGCCAGCATTTGCATTACTGACAATTGCGCGGTCGTGCAACACTGTACCCATAAAAAATATTTTGTCCTTTATTTCCCACAAATAGCTTTTTTTTGTGGTATTTGATCACCTCTGCGGTTTTTATTTTTTGCGCTATAAACAAAAAAAGAGCGATAATTTTGAAAAAAAAGCAATATTTTTTACTTTTTGCTATAGTAAATATCCCCCAAAAATATATAACAATATAACATTTTTTTCCTCAGTTTAGGCCGGTTTACCTGCCGATCAGCTCCCGCTGTGCATATTCACAGCGGGAGCGAGCCACCGGTGGGGCGCATTTGTGCCTGCTACCCGGAAGTGCGGGATCATGTATATATACGTGATCTGGAGCACAGTGGCCGTCCTGTAGCAGGAAAACTGCTATAGGGCGGCCGAGAAGTGGTTAGATCCTTTGCGTCGATCACCTCCCAGCTCTTTAAGACCCCTTTCACACTAGGGCGGTTTTTAGGTGCTTTAGCGCTAGACTTTTCACACTGGGGTGGTGCGCTTGTGGGACGTTACCAAAAGTACTGCAAGCAGCATCTTCGGGGCAGGTTGGGAGCGCTGCATTTAGTGCTCCCAAAACGCCCTGCCCATTGCAATGAATAGGCAGCGCTTAAAAAGCACCTTAAAAGCACCGCAAAACTGTAGTTTTTAACACTTTTTTTGGGGTCAAAACTGCCAAAAAAGCGCAGCTAAAACGGCACTAAAGTGCCGCTGTCAGTGTGAAAGGGGATTTTCCGACACACAAAGTTTGAGAGCAGGATATAAAATTTTTCGACAACAAAATCTGTTGTCGGAAATTTCGATCGTGTGTACACAAATCCGACGGACAAAGTGCCACGCGTGCTCAGAATAAATAAAGAGATGAAAGCTATTGGCCACTGCCCCGTATATTGTCCCGACGTACGTGTTTTACGTCACCGCGTTTAGAACGATCGGATTTTCCGACAACTTTGTGTGACCGTGTGTATGCAAGACAAGTTTGAGCCAACATCCGTCGGAAAAAATCCCAGGATTTTGTTGTCGGAATGTCCGAACAAAGTCCGACCGTGTGTACGGGGCATAAGAGTTCTAAAAGCTGGGAGGCGGGCATTCGGGTCATGTTAATGCTATGAATGGATGTCACAGCGGTCACATGATTGGAAAACTCCTGATCTACGCCAGCTACCATGCTGGGAGTGTGCAGGGAGCGCGCTCTCAGCATGGCAAGTTGTTTTAACTGGGCTGCACATATGTGGCCTCTTGGCATTAGGCCCACCCGCCAATCGGCCGGCGTCAAAAGGTTTAGGCCTCATTCTCACAAGGCGGATCTGCTTCCATGGAGGCCACCGGCTCAGCGGGAGATCTCTCCCTTGATCTCCGCTGAGCCGGTGTTCTGCCGAGAAAGTTCCTCTCGGCGGATAAGGACCCCCATCTACTGCACAGGCGCAGCGCCTGCGCAGTAGGAACCGGCGGAAATAGCCGAAGCTAAATACAGAACAAATCAGCTGTACACGGCTGCGCTCGGCACTTTTTTATTCCCCCTCTAGGTCTACTTGGATCGAGGGGCTTCAGCCTGGACCTAGGGCGCAGGCGCCGTGTACAGCTGATTGAAGATTTTCATCTTCGGCTGTTTTCGGCGGCTCCTGGTCATTCGTACTGCGCAAGCACAGCGCTTGCGCAGTACAGGGCGGAACTTATCCGCCGAGGGAACTTTCTCGGCAAGACACCGGCGGACGACAGGTCCCTCTCTGCTCACTGAGCGGGGAGGGACTTGTCGAGCGCCGCTGGTTTCTATGGAGAGATCAGATGAAAACGGACAGCATGTCTGTTTTCATCAGATCTCACCCGATCCGATAGCGATGGATCTGAACGTAGAGGCATCTGTCTGCTTTTAGCGGATCGGACCAGGTCAGATGTCAGCGGACATGTCACCGCTGACATCCGTCGCTCCATAGGCTAACATGAAGCGCTCGTTCAGGTCCGCTGTCAAAATTGACAGGCGGACCTGAACGGTCCGACCGTGTGAAAGGGGCCTAAAGCATGAAGAATGTATACACACCTGTACGCATACAAATACTATACAGCCCATTGTATTTTTTTCTGCCAGGATGTATGTTCATACATCAGTATCGTGTACCCAAAAACCAGTTTTTTTTTTTTTACATTGCCGTACATCATTTCCAACGACCTGTAGTAAAATGGACCTTGATGTACTTTTTAATTCATGTTTATGAGGGGCCAACCGAGCCTGAAGTGCCCTGGTTGTTTCCATGTTGTACATGAGGAAAGTACACAGCCTGCTGCCTGAGACTGTATCATTGTATTACAGCTCCAGTCAGTGAAGCAGTGTATCAGGAAATAAATGGAGTTGTGTGAAGCAGAACACAAGCTTAGGTCTCTCCCAAGTCTGAGGAGGTAGTGACCTGCTAGCAATGAACTGACAAAGCAGCTCTCCTCCTCCTCCTCCTCCTCCATGTGACAGTGTTTCCACATGGTGTAGGGGGAAGGCCTGGCTCAGGGCGTACTTCTCATGAGAAGGCAGGGCGGGCCTGGCTGCTAATGTGTATGTTGTGAGCCTGAGAGCTGAAAGGACAGCCGGGGGACACCATGGTGTTCGAGTCTATGGTGGTGGATGTCCTGAACCGCTTTATCGGGGACTATGTGGTGAACCTGGATAGCTCTCAGCTGAACTTGGGCATATGGGGAGGTGAGTGACGGTGGTCCTGTGTGGTATAAAGCTGTGCTGTATAATGGGACCTGGGACTGCAGGCCATGTGTCTGTCTCCTCTCACACATATTCTGACATGACATGACACTGCTCCTCAGTCATCTGCACTTCTCTGTCACTCACCCAGTGCTACATCCTTCAAACTTTATGTCTTGACCCAATTAAACAGCACTATACCTTCCCTGTGTGTGTGTGTATATATATGTATGTATGTATGTGTATATATATATGTATGTATGTATGTGTATATATATATATATATATATATATATATATATATATATATATATATATATATGTGTGTGTGTGTATATATATATATATATATATATATATATATATATATATATATATATATATATATATGTGTAGGTATGCAGATAATCTAGAAAATGTGTGTATGGGGCTTTAAACCTTGTACACACGATGAGAATATCGGACAAATGATTGTCAGGTTTTTTTTTTTTTCTGCATGCTAGTTTAATATCGGAAACTAATAGATGACTAGAGTTCTGAAAATTCTCGTACGACATCATACAACCTGCCGTGACGATGTAATGTATTTTTTTGTTTCTGATCATGTACTGTCTTGGTCAATTTTTTTATGTTATTTTTATGGCAGAATACAGTAGTGAGTAAAAGAAAATCATTTTGTTCTGGTATTGTGCGTCAAAAATTTTCGTGCTAGTCCTTTTCGGATAATTTTGCATGAACTGTCAAAAGCTGTGTACCAAGGATGAGCTGAGGTGAGTTCGCAACTCCACGAGCCCGCCAGGAAGCTGACCCTGCGCAACGCTAACCACAGGCAATGAGACATTTCCCAATCTGTGCAGCCGCGGATCGGGGCATGTCTCACTGCTTGTGATTAGCGCTGCGCAGGGTTAGCTTAGCCTCGGTTCACACTGGGACGACTTAGGTCGCCTGACAAGTAGCGCCCCATTCTGTGCAATGGAACCGTTCTAATCAGAGCAACGCAAGTCGCTCCGACTTAGAAAAAGGTTCCTGTACGACTTTGGGGGCGACTTGCATTGACTTCTATACAGAAGTCGTTTTACAAGTCGCCGCTGAGTCGTGTCCTGGGTCGCCTGAGGCAGTCGCGCTGTAAGTCGTGCTGCCTCAGTGTGAACCGACCCTTACTGGTGAGCTTGTGGAGTTGCGAACTCACCTCAGCTCATCCTTGGTACTAACAGATTATCAAACGGGCGCTCTAAAAACTGTATTTTTCGTCTGATTTCTCATCATGTGTACTAGGCACTAAGATTTTCATACAACACGTATAACTATTAGTCCCCGGTCACACCAGTGCAACTTGCCATGCCATTTTGACTGTTTCAAATCACATGACAGGTTGCGCCTTATTGTCTGCATTGGAAGTGGTCGACGCCGTAGTTCCTACACTACTTTTTGCAAGTTCAGGTGCGACTTGCATAAACCATACAGATGTCTTCCAAGTAGCACCTGAAGTAGCACTACTTTTGAAATCGTGCTAATTTCAGTGAAGTGGCACAATTTCATTGTCTCGGTCGGTGTGACTGGGGGCTTAGACCCCTTACACACGTGCGTTTCATCAGAGAAAAAAAAACGAAGTTTACCGTCCCAGTTTTTTTTTTTTTTTTTTTTTCATCCATTTCTCAATCTGTTTTTACATCCGTTTTTTAAATCCGCCAGCTAGAGTCCTTAAAAGGATAGTTACAAAAAACAAAAACTAGCCTATGCAGATAAGGGGGTTTGTAGATTAACACAAACTGTGCAGCTCTGACCAAAGATGAATTCTACCCTTGCTATATGTGTAGGCCATTTTCATACCTTATAAGCCTGACTGGAATACTTCCAGGCCTTTGCTAAGAAGTACTTCCAGGCCGTTGCTAAGTGAGGCCTAGTCATCACTGCTCACCTCCTCCATCACAGGAGTGAGCTCTTTCTCTGATTCACTCACCTTCACCATTCTCCTTTTCTCCCCTGATGCAGTTGCTCTGAGCTCAGCATTTGAGATCTCACTCCTGTGATGGTGAGCAGTGATGACTAGGCCTCACTTAGCAACGCCCTGGGAGTACTTAGCAACGTCCTGGAAGTATTGCAGTCAGGTTTCATAAGGTATGTAAATGGCCTACACCTATAGCAAGGGCTTTAGTCAGCGCTGCACAGTTTGTTTTTGTCTACAGGTGCCCCTTATCAGTATAGGCTGTTTTTGTGGTAAAGGTGAACTATCCCTTTAACCATTTGTCTGTTAACATCCGTGCGTTGTTTTTTTGTTTTGTTTTTCTTAATGACACAAAAATAGGGCTTTGATCCTTTTTAAAAAGCAGTTGTTGATGGATGTGGATGTAAACGAATGCTCATCCGTTTACATCTGTTTTTCCATAGAAATGCATCGATGTCTGTTCTTCATCTATCAATGGATAGATGAAATGAAAAACAGACAAATGGTCTGCGTGTGTGAAAGGGGCCTAAAGCCTAGTACACACGGGCCGAATGTCAGGCGGAATTGGCCAGTTCAATAGAAATCGGCTGACATTCGGCCCGTGTGTACGGCAGCCGGTCTGACAGAGGCCGACCATTCGGCAGGCTTCTGTCGATGGGGCGTGACTGAAAAAGGTCTGCTGATTAGTGATCTCCGCCAATGGCTGAGAGCGTTGACTGAAGTGCTCTGGCGGGGGGCCGCCCCCCTGTCACAGCGGGGGGGAGATCACTGTACTAACATCAGATTGTTAGTATAGCTTCCCTGACTGGAGCTGTCAGTTTTTTTTCATTCAGCCTGCTCGGTTGAAAGAAAAAAACAAAACAAATGGTGTGTACAAGGCTTTAGGCTATAGTTACAGCCAGCGATTGATAGTTTGCTGTGTTTAGAGGCGGCTAAAACCTGCCTCTTAACACAGCATGACTCTGTGCTATGGCTGTATACAAACTGGCTGATTAGCTGAGACGTGTGTGTGACCAGAACTCCGCAGGAACGTCAACCCTGGGCACACACTGCGTCCAAGGTTTATTGGGGCTTCATCTACTTGTAACATTTACGTGCAAACAGCGGGGCACTGGCCATAGCTGCTACTGTTCGCATACAGTGTGAGCAAGCAGCGTTTACATCCGCCGGCAAGAATCTACTGGTGACAATACAGAAAGTCGCATGTCAGGTGGTTTTACTAGCAGTATTTTCAAACATTTGCGTTAATAACAGGAACTCTTTGGAGATTAACATTCCCCATTTGCAGTGTTTCTTTCAACAATGCGGCATGTCCACTACACACCACCTGAACAAATGAGCTCTACTTATCTGTACAGTGTTATATCGCTCACTATTATGTAAATGACAAACATGATGTACAAAATGCTGTAACCTATAGCAAACAGATTTTAGGTCCATTCATTAAAGTGGTTGTATACTTCAGACATGAAATATGAACAAAGCATATCTCTCTGTAGTGTGTCTTAATTAAGAGCAGTAAGCCCTCGTTCACACTGGTGTGACTTGTCATGCAGTTTGACAGTTCCAAATCGCATGACAAGTCACACCCCATTTCCGGCAATGGAATCATTCATATCACTGCGACTCATGTCACGGCGATTATGAAAAGGTTCCCGCACTACTTTTTACCGATTTTCATTGCGACTTGCATTGACTTCTGTTAAATGAAGGAGCAAGCCGTAATAATATTGGCGGCGCAAATCGCACTGATGTGCGGCTTTGAAATCGTGCTAAAGTAGTGCGATTTCAAAGCTGCACCAGTGTGAATGGGGGCTTAGGGTAATTTCTGTCTGTTGCTTTGTTCATCTGCTATCAGCATGAATCGCTTCTGACAAGTTTTCTTGACACCAAGAGAAAAAAGGTGAAAGTGGAGGGACCTCCAGCAGATTGATAGCCTCAGCTCTGTTGCTGTGTGAAAGGGGGTGTGTCCCTTCCCTCTAATCAGCTCGCAGAGCTCTCCTCGCTGAGCTCTGCAGATTGAAATTTTAGCTCTCTGCCCCTTTTCTTAAAGTGTTTGTTAAGGCAGTGCACACAGTCACTGCCAGCTCCTTTGCTGTCTTCCTCTGCTGTGTGTATTCCAGAGGGAGGGGCTGAGCTCTCCCTCTGGGGTCTGCCGGGCGGTAACCTGACCTCCCTCTGTAATACAAACATTGGAGGAAGACCGCGCCGGGCGGTCCCGCGACCTCCCTCTGTAATACAAACATCGGAGGAAGACCGCTGGGCGGTCACGTGACCTCCCTCTGTAATACAAACATCGGAGGAAGACCGCCGGGCGGTCACGTGACCTTCCTCTGTAATACAAACATTGGAGGAAGACCGCGCCGGGCGGTCACGTGACCGCCCGGCAGACGTCAGAGGGAGAGCTCAGCCCCTCCCTCTGGAATAAATACAATGGAGAAAGACAGCGCCAAGTGGTCGCATGACCGCTGATCGGGGATAAGAAAAACTGTATAAGAAGAATTTTAGAAAATGGCATATAGTATATACATCATATAATCCTAGATGACAGGCAGAGAGGGGAGGGGGGAGGAGGACACAGGAGCAGAGAAGAGAGCTGCAGATAGAAGGGCTGTGGATGACGGAGGCACGTAAATTGATCACGGTGTCAGGGCTCAGTAGCCATGATGCACCGCGGTCAGTTTATATAGGGGAGGGGAGAAACTGTCAGGATTAGCCACGTATTTCAGGTGTTACAGGGGGCCAAATTACACAGCAAAAGTACTGTGCTGTATAACATGCTTTAAAGAAAATATATAGGTTAACGAACGCTTTAACCACTTCAATACTGGACTTTCACCCCCTTCCTTCCCTGACCAATTTTCAGCTTTCAGCGCTGTCACACCTTGAATGACAATTGCGCGGTCATATTACACTGTACCCAAATGAAATTTTTTATCATTTGTTTCACACAAAGTAGAGGTTTTTTTTGGTGGTATTTAATCACTGCTAGAGCTTTTACTTTTTACACTACAAATAAAAAAAAAGACCGAAAATTTTCCAAAAAAAAATGCGTTTTTCTTGTTATGTTATAAAATTTTGCAAAAAAGTAATTTTCTCTTGATAAATTTCGACCAAAAATGATGCTACATTTTCTTTGGTAAAAATAACCCAAATCAGTATTTATTTGGTGTTGGTAGTGATGTGGGACAGACAGATTTTTTTTATTGGGACACTGAAATGTGTATAGGGACAGGGATATATCAGTGGTACTTGTTGTACTTTTGTGGGGTGATCTGTAACAGCTCTCTGTGTAAAATCATCCTCACACAGAGAGCTGTCACAGATCTGCACATCTCCCCCCCCCCCCCCCTCCTACTGAGCTTGGCGGGGAGACCTGTCACAGAGACACACGTCTCCGTTTACATTGTGATGGCTGTGATTGGACACAGCCGTCAGGTGATCGGGAGGGCCAATCACAGTGCCCATAATCCCGATCTCTGCTCAGCTGGATCCTGTGATCAGAATGATCACAGGATCGAGCCGCAGCGCTCCTTGTGGCCGCGCTGCAAGCACTCGTTCTGAGGGACGTTCCTGAACGTCCACTTAGAACGAGGAAAGAACCACCCGGCCGTTTATGTGCAGTGGCTGGGTGGGAAGTAGTTAAACTCCGACAAGCTTTAAAATTCTGCACTTTGAATGAATGTAGAGAAGACTGCAGATACAACATATGTAGGAGGATTTGTTTAATCTCTGTGTATTACTTGAGGCCTTGGGTTTATGGAAGGGTTTACAGCCACTTTAGGAGCTCAAACACTACCAGCTGGGGTCTGTTGTGTAGAGCAGTGGTTCTCAACTCCAGTCCTCAGGACCCACCAACAGGCCAAGTTTGCAAGATAGCTGAAATACATCACAGGTGATAGCACTTGCTGCTCAGTGATTGCAGTATTCTAGTCTGCAACTCCCCAAGGTAATGCTTAAAATCTGGCCTGTTGGTGGGTCCCGAGGACTGGAGTTGAGAACCACTGGTGTAGAGGCAATGCTCAACACAGCAATGTGGTTTGATCAGTTGTTTTCTATATGCCCTTGTGTTGAGCCTGGGTTCATCTATGCCAGCCTTTCTCAACCATTTTACCCCAAAGGAACCCTTGCAATCATTTTCACGTCCCAGAGAACACCTGCTAAAAGTAGTCCATTGGTGGTCTTTGGGAAATTCCCCCCAGTGGGAAGAATGCTCCCTTTACAGACATGGCTCTGGCTATGCCAAGTGGTATTGGACCTGGAACTATGCAAGCACCATCACATGATAGGGTCATTTAGCCATAGCTCAAGGAACCCTTAGCCACCTCTGGAGGAACCCTGATTGAGATTCTATGCAGATCAAGACAGCTTAAGGAATATAGTGTAAATGAGCCCTAAGGACTCATTCACAATAGGTGCACTAGGGCTACATTGACTGCTATTTCCAGTGCATATCCAACTCCTAGACGAGAACATGGTGTCAGTTGAAAGAAGTACTGCATGCAAGCAGTAGTGCCTTTTATAACTTGTGTTATTCAACAGCAAAAAAGACGGTTCGTCGGGGCTAAACAATTAAAACTAGTGGCCAGTTTAAGGCAAGGCATTGCATACACTCAGAAATGCTCACAAGCACCCCTTAACCTCATTTGCAGTTGGGGGGAGACAGTAAAAACATGGAGTTGAGCTGCATTTTTTCAACAACCCAATGACTCCACCTTAAGCTGCATAGGCAGAGCAGGAGGTTGTACACTAGCCACAGCTACAATGCTTTGCATTGTGGCACAGCAAAATCTATCCCCCGTTGCATTCTGCAACCAGTACTGCTCGACCCAATGTGACCCATTCAACTGAATAATTGGTTGTGATTTGGTGGTGCAGGTTTTTAGGGGTTAAAACAGGTGGTGAATAGCAACCTAAGGCCTCTTGACTGCCTGTCAAACACCCTCTAAAATGCGACCTTCCACACATTGTTCTTCAGAGGTTGACACAGACGTAAATGAGCCCTATAGCAGTCATCTATTGCTGCATGGAGATGATGGACAGACCTTGTATCTGCCCAAGCCTCCATTATAACAGGAAGTGCCATGACTGTTTTACTTTTGATGTAGACATGGTGCTGAAACATTGTTCCACAGTGTGTTTACATTGTCTTCTGCTGAACTATGGAGGGCTTGGTTGCAGATGGGGCAGAAACCCTGGAGCTGTTTGATTCTATTTCTAGGATTATGCAGGCCATACATGGAGCAACTACAGGGTTTGCTTGATTCCCCCAGCAATACAGACAGTGTTAACTGGGGAATCCCTCCCACCAAACTATTGTGTTCTCCCGGCAGGGGAGGCCGACCCCACCGGGTGAACTCTGTGATTATTGCTAACAGCTAGACCAGCGCATGTAAAATCCAGCAGGTGGTGTACCCAAGTTAATAAAAAGGAAGGAATGGCGTAAAGGCACTGCATAACGGGGCTAATAAAATTACATAAAAGAACATGTATTAATCAAAGGGCTATCTGCAAGATATAATATAATTAGTAGTAAAGTAAATCGGCTTAATAGGAACAAAGTCCTGGTATAAAACAAAGCAAAATGTCCATAAAAAACGAGCAAAAAGTCCATAAAAAAACAGCACAGATGGCAGCTCCCTTATGAGTGAAGAAAACTCTGGAAGACAAGATAAAGGAACAAAAAGAGGCGCCTCTTAGAGCAATATGTTTTAAAAGTATAGTTTAATGATAATATAACCAGCCAAGTGGCTACTAACATGACAGTTGTGAGATACAAGCATGGGTTTATCTCAGTTCGGGGTGTGCAGTCACTCTGTTGTCCGGGGATGCATCGTAAGTGTTGTCCCAGTACGATGAAAAGATCCTGGATGGAATGAAAGGAACCAAAGAGCGTTATCAGCCGAGCTGAATTGTGCTGAGCAGGGGCGTGCGTGTCTTGCGGTCTGCAATAGACTCTGCCGGTGTGTGTGTGTAACTCGACGGCGTGCGTGTCAGCCTGAAACGCACTGGGTGCAGTCTGGAACCGGAAGTGACTTCGGGGTGTGTCAGATGACGCGTTTCAAAGCTTCCGCTTTTACCTCAGATCTCAAAAAAGGGAAGCTTTGAAACGCGTCATCTGACACGCCCCGACTTCACTTCCGGTTCCAGGCTGACACGCACGCCGTCTCTGAGTTACACACAGACCAGCAGAGTCCATTGCAGATCGCAAGACATGCACGCCCCATGCAGGATCTTTTCAGCGTACTGGGACAACACTTAGGATGCATCCCTGGACAACAGAGTGACTGCACACCCCATACTGAGATAAACCCATGCTTGTATCTCACAACTGTCATGTGAGTAGTCACTTGGCTGATTATATTATCATTAACCCCTTCCCGCCGACCGTATGCAGATGTGCGTACTCGGCTTTCGGGGGTTATACCGGGATGATGCCCGCAGCTGCAGGCATCATCCCGGTACTGTTGTTTAGAGCCGGCGATTGGCTATCCGTGTATAACAACCGATGCGGCTAAAAGCTGCTCGGCTGTTATACCGGAGGAGCGGGAGGGAATGTCCCCCCCCCTCCCGCCGCTCTTACCGGGCCTCCCGGTCGATCCGGAGGCTCGGTGACCAATCCGATGCCTCCGGCGGCTGGGGCTGCCCAGTCATCACCTGTCATCACCTATTACTGTCACAAGGGATGTTTACATTCCTTGTGACAGCAATAAAAGTCATCAAAACTTTTTTTTTTTTTTTTAAACACAATTTATGAATTTTAAAATAAATAAGGAAAAAAAAAAATTTTTTTTAAAGCGCCCCCGTTCTCGCGAGCTCGTGCAGCAAAGAAAACGCATACGGAAGTCGCACACGCATATGTAAACGGTGTTCAAATCACACATGTGAGGTATCGCCGCGATCGTCAGAGTGAGAGCAATAATTCTAGCACTAGACCTCCTCTGTAACTCTAACCTGGTAACCGTAAAAAAAATTTAAAGCGTCGCATATGGAAATTCTTAGGTACCGTAGTTTGTCGCCATTCCACAAGTGCGTGCAATTATAAAGCGTGACATGTTTGGTATCTATTTACTCAGCGTAACATCATCTTTCACATTATACAAAAAAATTGGGGTAATTCTAGTGTTTGGATTTTTTAAAATTCATGAAATTGTCCCTTTTTCTAAAAATTTGCGTTTAAAACACCGCTGCACAAATACCGTGTGATATAAAACATTGCAACAATCTCCATTTTATTCTCTAGATTCTCTGCTAAAAAAATATACATAATGTTTGGGGGTTCTAAGTAATTTTCTAGCAAAAAAAAACGGATTTTAACTTGTAAACACCAAATTTCAAAAATAGGCTTAGTCATGAAAGGGTTAAACTATACTTTTAAAACATATTGCACTTGGAGGCGCCTCTTTTTGTTCCTTGGTCCTATGGTGTACCCAAGTTGACTGATCACTTGGGTACTTTTAGCCTGCCCATACATGGTTTGGATCTCGGCTGGTCTCTGCTGAACAGCCCAGATTAGAGCCATCTATGGCTGGCCGTACAGCTGGACTGTAGCTGTCACTGACAGCCAGTAGCTCCAACGCTAAAGCCCACCAGAGCAACTATGAATCAGTGCGGAGGCAGCTATGCTTACCATCTGATTAGAAGTCAGGAACACAGCAGACTGTACGCTCAGTACTGGTGGGTTGCTTGTTGGGCACCAATGCCTTAAAATGCATCAGAAGCCAAAGCTTTTCTTTTAGTTTTGCATAACCTACTGAGGGGACAGTAGCCATGTCAGGTTTTTATTCCTGTGTGTGTCCCCATTAGGGAAATACATTCTCTCTATTTGTCTTGGTGACCACCAGAGCCTGGATTGAAAGCTAGGAGGAAAGCAATTTCTAGTTTAAAACTTTTAATGCTGTTGTCTCCTTCTCTTTATTTTAGTACCGCCTCCCCAAACATTTGGTCAGGTAGTGTATGCACTGAATACTTCACAGAGAAGAGGTAACGGGGGACAGCACAGTCTTGAGCAGGCATGTCCAAAGTCCGGTTTCCAATTTGGACATGTATATCTTTTGTGGCCCCCAAGGAATCACCGAGCGCCAGGGGCCGCAAAAGAAATATCTATAATTATATCTGCTGCCTTGGATGGCGACAGGGAGGAGGCGGGACGAGTGCCGTACATACAGGTGAATTTCCTGTTTGCACGGCGGCCTCTGTAATAGGAAGTCCTGCGCTTTCATTGGACGACTGTTCTGTCCATCATAGGAGGCGGAACTTTGTATTAAAGAGGCCGCCGAGTAAACAGATTCTCCTGTATGTAATCTGTTGGCTCTTGTCCCACCCCCCTCTCTGTCCCTTCCGAGGATGGGCATAGATCAGGCTGCACTGATGGTATTGGGGGTGCTGCATTCCTGGTAATGGGGGTGCTGCATTCCTGACAATGGTAAGGCATGGCAACGGTGGGGCTGCATTCATGGCAACGGTGGGGCTGCATTCGGGCACTAATTAGGCTGCATTTATGGGCACTGACCCTTATTTTACTTCACAGTTCTTTTTATTTAAAAATTTTTTCCGGAAACTTCCCTCTTTAAGTGAAGGTGCGTGTTATACGCCGATCAATACAGTATATCCAAATAACACGCCTGAGCTCACCTCTTCACCACACACAGCCACAAAAGCAAGAGAATTCTTGTTGGGCAGTGTATTAGGGCTCGGACAAACACTCTTAGACCGAATTTTAATGGTTCAAAGAATGTCAGGCAAAAATGTCAGGATACAAAGCCACGATTGATAAGTTGAATAAGCTTAGCCGTCTGCAAAGCTTTAATCCACATCAAGATTTTGAAATTCCATCTTTAATTTGGTCACACCTCACCATTAACAAACCTGTAAAACATAAGTTTTTTTCTCCGTATCCTAAATATGAGAAAAACCCTAATATGTATAAATGGTAAAAAGAACGTCAGGCAAAATGGTCGGCCCTCACGCATATTCACTTCATCAAATCTGGCCCTCTTTCAAAAAAGTTTGGACACCCCTGGTCTTGAGCATCTACCAGTCCATTAGCTTGAAGGAGGGAGGAGCAGGGGGGTGAGTTGCATCCTAGGCTACAGGGTTATGTTGACACACACACAGCATAGGGAGACACAGCTGTAGTCCTGGTTGGGAGTGCACACAAAATGGAGGCTCCATAGGACCCTGCAAATGAAAAGAGCCACCCTAAAAGTAGATATCGGGGCCAGCACTCAGGCGACCAACTCATTCTACAGGAAAATTAAAGTTGAATACATCAAGGAGCAGCAAACTTTGTAAGTTATTTCACCAGCATTAGAATGAGGTTAAATAAATATATGCTTTAATATCACTTTAACCTCTGGGGATTTGGAAGCTGTCATTGCTCACTTGTTGTTTTTCAAGGGTCATACCTAACATTGTTTTCCTTAAGTGAGCTACTGACCCGAAAAAAAGCATGCTCATGTCAGGATTTGGGATGCCTGATGTTTTTCAGGTCAGGTATGACCTAAATAATGAAGCAAGAATAGGAATCGCAGCCCTGTGGTATGCACCTCAAAAACAGGGAGCAGGGGCAGCTCCTATATTTCCCTTCAGACAGGTTCTCTTTAAAGTTCTATAAATAGTGAGCGCTTTTTGGGAAATTCAGACATGTGAACCCTTTGCTTATTTATTTCAGTAAGTAGATTCTGTAAAGCTGATCTTGTTAAAATTGATTTTCCTCAGTACGGTAGAGTTTTTTTTTTTTTTTTTCTTTTACTTTTTTTTTTTTACCCAGCATTCACTCTGCCCAGGCTTCATGCACATTGCCACTTTCTACATTTATTAATTGACTTTAGAGGACACTTTTTAGATATATATAGTACTGTATAGATTAAAAAAAAGTAGCCTACCCAGAGGTCTGATTTATGTTAGCATCATGTTTGGCTGCCTGTAAACAGATTTCTGCTATTTGTGGTGCAGAATTGTTGCTGAAATGGGTTTAGGACAGCGGGCTCTGCTATAGGAGCAAAAGGCATGAGAAAGTGAAAGCATAATCTGTATCTGCTATTCAGATGTTGTCCTTCATTTTCTGATTTGTACTACTTTCACTTTCTTGTATTCTTATAACAAATCTGGAATTTCAGCAGTTCTTTAGGTCCACTTGCGGATGGGACCGTTTTTGATTATCTGTAGGAGGCTCAGCAGGGTTCTCTGCTATTAGATGTCTGAGTCCAGGGCCGATCATCCATACTTAATTGCTGTGTGAATGTTTACATGCGAACACCTAGAAATAACTGTACGCTGTCATCCTTCCATTGCTTTGCCTACAGCTATTTGCAGGTAACCCCACTAAGTTTCCCACAGATAATTGAAAAGAGCCCCATTCACAAGAGTCAGTAGGGCCATAGACAACACCCATGCTCTTTATTAAAGTGGTTGTAAACCTCAGACATGAAAAATGAACAAAGCATATCCCTCTATATTGTGTACTTGTCTGAATCCAGAATACTAAGGGGTTGATTAGTGGCTCAAGAAGAAACACATTAAGGTCATGGAGTGGCTTGGTCTCCAGACCTTAAAGGGGTTGTAAAGGTAAAAGTTTTTTCATCTTAATGCATTCTATGTACCTTCCGATTGAGCCGAGAGGCCTCAATGAAGGCCAGGTCAAGGGATCCTTGGGCGGACGCGTCAGACGTGTTGGTGGCCCCATGGGCTAATTTATGTCTTTCCCCCTCTCAGGATCCTCCCTCGTCTGCTGCGCAGAGTGGAGGCAGAGGGGATTCCGGTGATTCTGATTGCCCCAGACTGGCCTCGACGTCCTTGGTACGCCGACATAGTGCGAATGGTGGCGGATGTTCCTTGGCGGCTGCCGGTACAGGAGGACCTTCTGTCTCAAGGTCTAAATACTCCACCCTGCTTTACCATCGCTGGCTTTAACGGCATGGCTGTTGAAAGCCAGGTGCTGAGGGAGCGAGGGCTGTCGGCCTAGGTAATTTCCACAATGCTAAGGGCATGAAAGTCTTCTTCCCGGAGATTTATCATCGCACTTGGAATGCCTACATACATCTCTCTGTGTGAGGAGGTGGGGTGGCATCCGCGTTCATATTCTATTTCCAGGATCCTGCTATTTCTGCAGCAGGGAATGGATCAGAAGCTTGCATTAAGCACCATTAAGGGGCAGATATCAGCTCTAGCTATCTTTTTTTCAGAGGCCTCTGGCGGCTCACTCATTGGTGCGTACGTTTGTTCAGGGGGTTTGGCATGTGGCCCCTCCAGTACGCCCACCGCTGCCCCTGTGGGATCTGAATCTGGTGTTCTTGGTGCTTCAGAAACCACCGTTCGAGAACATTAGGGAGATCCCTTTACTAATATTCTCTCAGCAAGTAATCTTTCTAGTGGCTATTACGTCCGCAAGGCGGGTTTCTGAGTTGGCAGCCTTGTCATGCAAGTCTCCATATTTGATTCTCCACAAGGATAAGGTTGTGCTGCTTCCACAGCCCTCTTTTCTTCCTAAGGTAGTTTCTGCCTTTCATCTGAATGAGGACATTGTACTTCCGTCCTTATGTCCTCAGCCGTCGCATCCCAAGGAGGTCGCCTTACATTCTCTGAAGGTGGTCTGGGCTCTACGGGTGTATCTGTCTGCTACGGCTCCTTTCCGAAGGTCGGACTCTGTTTTGTCTCGGTGGTTGATTCGAAGAAGGGCCTGGTGGTCTCTTTTGCCACCATTTCTCAGTGGATCAGTCAGATTGTTCAGGCTTATGCTATAAGGGCGCGGGTGCCTCCCTTTCCCGTCACAGCGCATTCTACCAGGGCAATTGGTGCTTCCTGGGCCTTCTGGCATCAAGCGACAGTTTTCTCAGGTGTGTAAGGCGGCTACCTGGTCGTCAGTACACACTTTTCACCAAATTTTACAAGGTCAATGTGGGCGCATCTTCGGATGCATGCTTCGGCCGCAAGGTTTTGCAAGCGGCCGTCTGAGGTTGCAGCTCCTCTGATGGGGAGTTCTTTTTGTTGTGGGTGGAGTTTATTTTTTCGGTGTTCCCACCCCTCGTTTTGGCACTGCTTGGGGACGTCCCTAAGGTCAAGATTATGGTGCTATGTCCGTCAATGAGAAAAGAGAAAATGGGATTTTTTTATACTTCCCTTTCTCTGACGTTCATTGACGGACACAGCACCCATCCCTCCTATTTATGTTTGTACTGCTTTTTGACGAACTGAGCTGCTGGGAGCAGAGGGAGGGGTTATAGCTAGTAGGACCGCCCCCTGGGCGGTACTGTGCGTGTTTTTGTTTTTTCTATGTTCTGCCTAGTCCTCTCCTAAGGGTGGCAATATAACCCTAAGGTCAAGATTATGGTGCTGTGTCCGTCAATGAACTTCAGAGAAAGGGATTTTACGGTAAGTATAAAAAATCCCATTTTTACTCACTGAACTGCAACTTAAAGAGGTTGTAAACCTCAGAAAAATAACCCCTGCAAGACAAAGGCATAATGAGCTAGTATGCATCTAATACCAGCTCATTATGAAATACTTGTCTTAGATCAAAGCTGTTGCAGTGGTCCCTGCACACCGCTGAGACGGCTGACATTTTACCCGGAGTTTTACTGGGTTCGCAGGCTTCAGCGATGTGATTGGCCAGAGCCACGGTGAAGGGGGAAAAGGAACGCCACCCGTGGACTGTTCATTCAGAGCGCATGTGTCAGTGATGTCTCTGGCTGCATGCAATGTAAATATCTCCTAAACTGTACATGTTTAACCACTTCCCACCCAGCCTATAGCAGAATGACGGCCGGGAATTGGTTCAGTTATCCTGACAGCATCAAATGATGTCCAGCAGGATAACTGCCGATGCGCGCCTGTGGGGGGTGTGCATCGCGGCGATCATTGTTGCGGGGTGTCAGTCTGACACACACCGTAACTCCGATCTAGGTAAAGAGTCTCTGAGACTCTTTATCACGTGAGCAGCTGTGTCCAGTCACGGCTAATCGCGATGTACACAGGAAGAGCCGTTTATCGACTTTTCCTCACTTGCGTCTGACAGACATGAGTAGAGGAGAGCCAATCGCCTGCTCTCTTGACGGGGGGTCTTTGCTAATTGTTTATCAGCGCAGCCTCCCCTCGGATGCCCGCCCAGGATCACCAGGGATGGCTACCACACAGGACCACTAGGTATGCCACTGTAGACCACCAGGGATATGCCAATCAGTGCCAATGAAAAATGCGTGCCAGTGCCACCAGTGATGCCCATCAGTGCCGTCCATAAGTACCCATCAGTGCCGCCTATTAGTGTCCATCCGTGCCATCTCATTGGTGCAACCTCATTGGTGCCGCCTTATCAGTGCAGCTACTCAGTGTCCATCAGTGAAGGAGAAAACGTACTTATTTACAAAATTTTATAACAAAAACAAAGAAACTATATATATATATATATATATATATATATATATATATATATATATATATATATATATATATATATATATATATATATATATATATATATATATATATATATATATATATATATATATATATATATATATATATATATATATATTTTATTTTTTTTTTCAAAATTTTCAGTCTTTTTTTTTTTTTTATTCGTTTAGCAAAAAATAAAAACTGCAGAGGTGATCAAATACCACCAAAAGAAAGCTCTGTTTGTGGAAACAAAATGATAAAAATTTGGTTTGGGTACAGTGTAGCATGACCGCGCAATTGTCATTCAAAAAGTGACAGCACTGAAAGCTGAAAATTGGCTTGGGCAGGAAGATGCGAAAGTGCCCTGTATTGAAGTGGTTAAAGTGGAGTTCCACCCAAATAAAATGGCATTAATGTGACTGAAATAAATTAAAAAAAAAAAAAACATTTGGAGAAATTTTTTTTTTTTTTTTTTAACTTTTTTTATGCCTGTTGCTATGTGGTCCCTCGAAATCTGCCTCCTTTATCACCTCGGCTCCTGACGTCACTTCCCTCGGCGCCGAGGGCTAGGTTGCCATAACAACGGGGTGGACACTCCCGACGCCCCCGCCCGTTATGGCAACCTATACTTTACAGCGCCGCTACGGCGCATTACTGCGCATGTGCGAGAACGGGGACTGTATCCCGGAACTAAATGCTTGTGGGCGTCACATGCCCACAAGCAAAATGACAACGGCCAGCAATTAATTATATAAGTTTATTTTGGCTATTAAACATGACATCGGGGGACGAATTCATCCCAAACGTGAGCAATAAACAGCAATGTCGTTAACTAAAGACATTATTATTATTATTATTATTATTATTATTATTATTATTTTATTTATTTATTTATTTTTTTAATTAGTAAATGTAGTTGGAACTCCACTTTAAAGTGGATGTAAACCCAATGTCATCCTTTCTAAACTACTGCCATAGGGGTTATCTATAAGGATATACACGCCTCCTGCATGTATCTTTACCTGTCAAATGTCTCCCCTCTGTCTGTTATTAGACCCGAAAAACTGCAGATTCTGTGGGTGGGTCTGTTGTCTGGAGCTCGGTGGGTGGAGTCGTGATGTCAGTAGACTCCCCGCCCACCTCTACACTCCCCTTGTCAATATGCATTTTCTCCTGTGTATTTCTTACACTGAACTTCTGCTATGATCTCTAACATCCAGTGAAAAGACAGGAAAGTAACCACATGACTTCAGCATGCCAAATCATGCTGAGGTGTGGAACAGCCAATCCTTGCAGAGCTGCTAAAGAAAGGAGTGGGGGAGGGAATTAAAAAAAAATGCATGTCTTATGCTAGTGCATGAGATATGTAAATCACCTGTCACTCACAGCAAGGGGAAGGATTTGACAAAGTTTTTCTCAGTTTGTCAAGAATTGTCTTACTGCACAATAAAAGGGGATTGCTCAGAGATGGATTAAAGGGGTTGTAAAGGTAAATTATTATTATTTTTTTTTTTTTTTTTTAAATAACAAACATGTCATACTTACCTTCACTGTGCAGCTCGTTCTGCACAGAGTGGCCCCGAACCTGCTCTTCTGGGGTCCCTTGGCGGCTGTTTCAGCTCCTCCCCGCAATAACTAACCACCTTAATGCGAGCTCCCTCGCATGGTGGTTAGTTATTGCGGGCGCGCTCCCGTGATACAGCCGGCGGCTATAGCCGCTCGCTGTATCACTCGGCCCCGCCCCCCGCCACGCCGCATCATTGGATGTGATTGACAGCAGCGCAAGCCAATGGCTGCGCTGCTTTCAATCCATCCACTGTAGCCAATCAGCGACCAGGCTGAGCTGCAAAAGACGGGAGCGAGCAGCGGAGATTCGAGGTGTCAGGTAAGTAAAACGGGGGGGCTGGGGGCGGCGGTATTGTCAAAAGTTTTTTCACCTTAATGCATATAATGCATTAAGGTGAAAAAACTTTTACCTTTACAACCCCTTTAACTCTGTGTGGCAATACTGGGCTCAAATGATAGCAAATCTTATACTCTACAGTATGATAAAAAAAAAAAAAAAAAATCGGGTTTACATCCACTTTAAGAGATATTTTCACTACCTATAGGTAAGCCTTTTTATAGACTTACCTATAGGTAAATGTAAGCAGAGGGAGTTTGCTTCCTCTTTTAATTTATAGTATTTTGTTTTATGTGTTTTTTTTTTTTTTGTTTGTTTTTTTTCTGGATTTTTGGTTGATATTCTGCATCTATCATTAAAACTACACCTATGATAAAAATG
This sequence comes from Lithobates clamitans, assembly GCA_037952925.1. Classification (NCBI taxonomy): domain Eukaryota; kingdom Metazoa; phylum Chordata; class Amphibia; order Anura; family Ranidae; genus Lithobates; species Lithobates clamitans. Next base: position 9,187,273 of record JBBGZY010000400.1, on the reverse strand, counting down.
ATAGACCCTTCATTTCTTTGTAAGTGGGGATCAGATAATTATTTTCCCCACTATAACGCCACGGACACATTTTTTCTCTGTAAAGGTCTGCAGTGGCAGTTTGGTCTGTTAAGAAGTGGATCTGATGACTGAGGCTGTAGATAAAGAGTTTAAAAATGATCTGAATTTTACACAGTTAACTGTTTCTAATGTTGTCGGGCTCTGTTTAAAAAGAGCCCTTGCAAAGTCTTTTAGAGACATAAGTAAACAGTAGCAGCAGAATGAGGTTTTAAACTGACAGCAAGACTGCTATCTCTTACTGAGCTTAATATTTTCATCCCAACAAAATGGCATGAAAGCAAGCCTGGTTTCTCTTGTCACTGCTTATATTTGCTACTAACTAGCAGAACGTTTGTTTTGAAATGCAACATCAAAATGATACATAAATGGAGAAAATGGGGAAGAAGTAAAATACTTTTTGTACAGTTGATAACTTGGCCAGGAAAAGTTGTTCTTGACATATCTGCATATTCGAGAACCTTCAGCAACTTAGATTTTGGGGGTCTCAAAAGTGACATCCAGCTTCTCTAACCTAGGGGTCTCCAAACTTTCTAAACAAAGGGTCAGTTTACTGCCCTTTAGAATTTAGGAAGGGCCAGACTGTGACCAGTGGGAGCAGAAAACAATGTCCTGGCATCAGTAGGAGTAAACAGTGCTCCATTGTTGGTGTCAGTGGGTGGAACGGCGCCCCACGGTTGGTGTCAGTGGGTGGAACGGCGCCCCACGGTTGGTGTCAGTGGGTGGAACGGCGCCCCACGGTTGGTGTCAGTGGGTGGAACGGCGCCCCACGGTTGGTGTCAGTGGGTGGAACGGCGCCCCACGGTTGGTGTCAGTGGGAGGAACAGTGCCCAAAAGCAAATGGCTGTAGTTTGGAGATCCCTGCTCTCATCTATTTTAGAATTTGACACTGCTTGGGGAAAAATCTGAAGGAACAGTAGTGGTGTGCTATGATACTAGTACAGTTTTGTTATAAACAATATGTGACACATGTTTGTAGAGTGTAAGGAGTGGTTTGACTGTATTATTGCATCTATTGAGGATGTGTGGGAATGATAAACACCATCTGAGTCGGCATATTCCAGGGAAAGCCAGTATTGATAACTAGGAAAATCAAACTCAACCAATCAGCTTTTGACCAAAAAAGGGCTTGTCCAAAAATGTCTTTCAGAGTTGGAGGGTTATAAAGACATATAACTTCTTCCAACTCTAACCAGCCAGATCAATCAAAGGTTCTCTTTTGTTTGAAGCCTCACATTATATAGGCCAAGATACAGTGTGAAACCACAGACTGTCAGTTCTGTTGATAGAACCCATTAGTAAGATGTTGGAGGGGAAGAATAAGGCACAACCACTAAAGTAATATATTCTACATTTACTGAGTAAATGTGGTTTACTGCTGACTGCTAATCATTCTTTAAAGTACTCGGCAGTGTACCAGGTTGCAGCATTGCTGAACTGTCATTGTCGTAGATGCTTTTAATTGCAGCACCAGTGTGATCGCTATATGTCAGTAATTAAAGGGATGACTTGGCAACTGTGACTGACTGTGATAAAGGATTTACTGTAAATCCAGATATAAAAATTAAACAAGAGGAAATGGCCCAAAACTTCACCAAGATACATATCTTAACAGGTCAATCATCAGATTTCTGACAGTATGGCTCTTAAATATGGCATGTGTCCAATTAATGAAAGCCTTACACCAGTTTCAGTACTAGTGCCTGTGCCAGATTCAGGTAATTTTTACTACCACCGCTGTTAGAATCTGTCATTCTGGCTGTGAGAGATTTACGGCCAATTTGTAGATAAGCAAACTGAGGGTAATTAGGACCAACGCAAAGTTGACATTAAGGGGTGGGGGATGTTGTGCGCTCATTTATTTTTATTTATATGTTTAAATGTGTTTTTTATATTGGTTGCTAGGACAAAGGTCGCCCACATCCTGACAACCAATGAATCACACTGAATTGACAATGGGGAACATTGAGAGACCAGTTTCCCAATAGGTCTGCTTTACTTTTGATTGTGCACAGCAGTGATCACATCCATAGATGCTGTTCAGTTCAATAGCGGCTCCTCCCACTGCACTGCACCGTCGGTTGTAGGCAAGGTGGACCTGATGGGGGAACTAGTCTCGCATTCCAATCAGGCTCCATCCACCCGTCAACTTAAATTTTGTGCCTGTTGGGTGATCAAAACCTGATGGGGAACTATGAGACTAATTCCCCATTAGGTTCGCCTTGTTTGTGATTGACAGCTCATTGCAGTGGGTGAATTCCAAAGCTGCTATTGGACTGGATAGCAACTATGGATCCGCCCACTGCTGTGCACTGTCAATCAAAAGTAAAGCAGACCTTATGGGGAACTAGTCTATCAGTTCCCCATCAGGCTCCGCCCACCTCTAGTTTACAACAGCTAAGGCCATGCGCCTGTCAGCATGACAGCTCAGAGGCTGGGGAGGGAGGAGTGCAGAGACATACAGACACATTTACCTGTCTGTGACAGGTACATGAATTGGGTGCAAGGTGCTCTTAGACAAAATTCTAAAGGGTGTGTACAAAATCCTTTATGAATTCCTTAGATTGTAATTTATGACATGGGATTGTATCCAGTGTTATGCACTGATTCTTCACTATAATATTCAAAATGAATGTTGTTCATTTGAACATGCATTATATTTCCGCACTGGATATTTATTTTGTTTTTGCTTTTGTGCTTTTGATGTTTCTTTTTGAATACTGTTTTTTTTTTTTTTTTCTAAAGACAGCGAAATGTATCTATCATTCCTGGCACTGTGTGTCTAGCAAGTCATGCTGGATGGTAAAAGAAGGTGGCAATAGGCATTTTGTCTGCAAGAAATTGATTTGAACCATCCTAGCATTCTCTTTGCTGGTTCTTACTTTCATCTATCTATTGGTGTGTTAAGGGGACACCTCAGCCTGAGCACCTGAAAGATGGCTTCCACTAATTCCCGATACCTTGTGGTCCCACTGGTTAGAGCAATGCACCCGCTGTCTGTGTGGTTCTTATTTTGTTACTAATTGGAATTTTGTAGAATGTGGTTGGCACTGGTTTGCTTAGGAAAAAATACTGTTAGTGTATGTTTTAGGTCTTTTTAGAATATATTTTTCTCTTCGCAAATGTAAGACGGATATGTATGTATATTTATGTATTGTGCTAAACACAACCGAAGCTCAAAGGTGTGTGTTGTTGTTTTTTATTTTTTTGATACGGTGGGGAGGGTTAGATTTTGTCAGTTTTTGGCCTCATTCACACTGCAGCTCAAAGAAGCTGCTTCTACAGGCGTTTGAGTTGTTTTGCGCTTTTACTTTTCTGTGTGCGTATGTGTGTGTGTGTGTTCATCAGTTAAAAATTTACAATAATGACATTTGGTCATAAAGGTAGACCAGTAATCAATACAGCAAAAATATTTGGTCATAACTTATTCGACCATAGTTGATACACAATACACAGAATACAACAGATGCTTGTATATGCAGAAAGCTGACGCATTGCGCAGACTTGTTATCTGCTTCTTCAAGGCAGCTCGGTATGCATCTATAACATTGTGTATATTTATAAAGAAATATTGTTAATACCAACAACGATTTTTATATTCACAACAAAAACAAAAATAAAAGCTGCGCTTAAGGTGAACCAAAAATACAGTGTAGTGAAAACTAAGCAGCCTGCATCGAGATCTAGTCTCCAAATCCCACCATAAATAATAATACAAAAAAGATGCGGCGCTAAGAACAAATAAAGTGAATTGATACAATAATCAAATATTGGTGCAAGTAAAAAATAACATAATCCAATGTCCCAAAATTAGTAGAATGAACAGATAGAATCCAAAAGGCAAAACAAGGAAGAGTCCGTGATGAATCAAGAAAAAGTGCAAAAAGGGGGCCACAACAGAGATGAGGGTGCAGTAGAGAGAATCTTCTGTAGTTCCTCACACCCGAGGTGAAATATCAAATATGCTCACCAGATCCCGTTGACCGCCATTACAGCGGTCAAAAACAGCACAGGGAATTTTGGGGCTCCCCACAACCTCAGCTCAATAGCACCGATGGGCGACAGATGGTATTTCTAGGGCTGCAGAACAGATCCTCAAGCTGCGGGTCTGGCACCGTCCTGTCAGCCTTTATAGCGGTGACCTCATCATTCATTGCAGTCAATCAATCGAGAACCTCCATCCTGCAATAACTGTCAATAACGACTCTATGGCAACTCAACTCAACCGCTATAAAGGCTGACAGGACGGTGCCAGACCCGCAGCTTGAGGATCTGTTCTGCAGCCCTAGAAATCCCATCTGTCGCCCATCGGTGCTATTGAGCTGAGGTTGTGGGGAGCCCCAAAATTCCCTGTGCTGTTTTTGACCGCTGTAATGGCGGTCAACGGGATCTGGTGAGCATATTTGATATTTCACCTCGGGTGTGAGGAACTACAGAAGATTCTCTCTACTGCACCCTCATCTCTGTTGTGGCCCCCTTTTTGCACTTTTTCTTGATTCATCACGGACTCTTCCTTGTTTTGCCTTTTGGATTCTATCTGTTCATTCTACTAATTTTGGGACATTGGATTATGTTATTTTTTACGTGCACCAATATTTGATTATTGTATCAATTCACTTTATTTGTTCTTAGCGCCGCATCTTTTTTGTATTATGATTTTTATATTCACATTTGTAAAGTATTATATAGATATGAGTGCTCACCAAACTTATAGTATTGATACCTTAACTTTCACAGCACCAAGAGAGAGCAGAGGTGACACACCCTGCAATAATAGGGCGCTGAAGCAGGTTTAACATCTTGGTCTGAACGTTGGACTGTATTAAATGCTTGATATAAAAGGGACCAGCAGTTGTCTAGGAATGCCAAATAATATTGTTTAAGGATAGATTATGTATAAAATATATATAATCTATCCTTAAAATTATTTGGCATTCCTAGACGACTGCTGGTCCCAAGTCGCATGACATGTCAAAATCAATGGTTTCCTATGAGAGCCGTTTTAATTGGTCCGACCTGTCTTTGTCCGACTTTGAAAATGCTTCCTGCACTGCTTTGGTCCAACTTGGGCATGATTTCAGCCCATTTATTTGAATGGAAGTCAGGATCATCATCTTAAAGTGGTGTTCCGGCTGAAATGATACTTTTTAAATAAAAATACCCCTATAATACACAAGCTTAATGTATTCTATTAAAGTTAGTCTGTAAACTAAGGTCTGTTTTGTAAGTTTATAGCAGTAGTTTGTTATTTTATAAACTTACAGCAGGCCGTGGCCATCTTAAGTGTGGGCATCTGAAGCCAGACTGTATTTCTTCCTGGATCTCATCCTTGCAGATCTCGCACATGCTCAGTGCACCACAAGCAGTGTAACAGGTTTCAGGTCAGGTTTCCATAGCAATGGCAGTTTCAGAGGAAGTTGCCGCCCCTTCCCAGAAGGCATTGCAAACAGGAAACGATGCGATGGGCCGCGGCCAGGGAGGAGGAAGTGAGAAATGAATACAGCAGATATACAGTAGGTGCTGAGAAAAAAAAATAAAAAAATATCCAATTTGTTTACAGTGCGCAGTTTAGTGAGGGATGCTGAAGAGCTGTAAAAGTGGGTGGAACTCCACTTTAAATGATGCGACTTGTGCTCTGAGGCTCCTGAGGGGGAACCCTACGCCAAAATAAAGAAAATGGTGTGGGCCTCTCCAGATCCAAACCAGGCCCTTTGAGTCTAGTATGGTTCTTGAGGGGGAACCCTATGCCAAAAAAACAAAACGGTGTGGGGTCCCCCCAGGACCATACCAGACCCTTATCCGAGCATGCAGGTCAGGAAAGGGGGGGGGGGAACGGGTGAGCGCCCCTTTTTTGGACCATACCAGGTCACATCCCCACATGCCCTGTTTTCCTGACAACCCTTGGCACTGGTTGTGGGGGTCTGCAGGCAGCGGCTTATCTAAATTTGGAAGCCCCCTTTTAACAAGGGGCCCCAGATCCTGCCCCCCCCATGTGAATGAACATGGGGGTACCCATTCACAAAAAAAAGTAGTGTAGCGTTACAAAAAAACACTGTTTTTGAAAAGTCCTTTATTAAAAAATTAAGAATGTCCCCCGTCGTAGCTCTGTGTCTTCTCCCTCCGGTTCTTTTTTCCTCCGCTTCTTCTTCCAGGTCTTCTCTGTCCGCTTTTTCTCCTGGTTCTTCTGCTTCTGCCGATGACTCCTTTCTTCGCTGACCTGGTCCTCCTCCGACGCTGGCTCCCGCTGTTGTGTCAGGTCCAGTGTCTGCCAGCTCTTATATAGCCATGGGGTGTGGCCATCCGGGGGGGGGGTCCACCCGGAGACCCGGTCACCCGGTCCCTCATGATGTAACACCAAGACCCTGTCCCTGGCCGGAGGGAGAAGAACCGAGGAAGCAGACGCTGAGCTACAATGGCCATTCTTTGTTTTTAATAAAGGACTTTTAAAAAACCGTCTTGGGGTTTTTTGTTTTTTTTTGGTCAATGGGTATCCCATACTCATTCACATGGGGTGGGGGGGGGGCTGGATCTGGGGGCCCTCTTGTTAAAGGGGCTTCCAGATTCCGATAAGCCCCCTGCTCGCAGACTCCCACATTCAGGGCCCAGGGTTGTCGGGAAGAGGCCCTTGTCCCCATCAACATGGGGACAAGGTGCTTTGGTGTAGGGGAGCGCAGAGCACCCCCCCCCATGTTGAGGGCATGGGGCCTGGCATAGTCCAGGAGTGGAGGGGGTGCTAGCTCCCTCCCCCCCTTTCCTGACCTGCGGGCTGCATGCTTGAATAAGGAAGGGAAGGAAGGGGTCAAGAGGAGATCCCCCCCAAAAAAAAAAAAAAAAAAAAAAAAATGGTCCGCTCAAGAACAAACAGTTGAACCTACAAAAACTTTATTGTGTCACAATATGTAGAAACATAATCCAACAACCATGTGTATTTAAAAAATAGGGCAGATAAAAGTCCTATTGTGTGCTGGTGGCCACCACAGACATTACACATATATCTCATGCATTCATGCACTCACACTCATCAATGAAAGTCACTAGAGACCCGGGTCTATACAATTTCACTGGAATTCCAGAGCTGGATTGGCTACATGAGTGGGTAGACTAGGTCCTTGTAGGTAAAGTGCAAGTGCTAATACACAACAAAAGTCCCCTCGGATGTGAACCAATGGCTGGTTAGACATATGTATGTGTCATTCAACCAGAGCCAAGGAAGGAAACGGTGTCCTGATTGTGTGGTGAACAATTGCAACTCAAGCAACCTCACAAAGAGGGCTTTTAAGGATGGACGGAAAATGGCCATAAACAAAATGCCTCATGAATGTGAGGGTACATTTTAGCTCACCGTCTGACGTCTTCAATGAAGAAGGAGTAGAGCCCAGAGGAGTTGCTGATGGCCGCGTTCGTGTGGATTTGAAAACACGTTCATGCAGTGTTAGCTTGTTGTGGGCATGAGCGGATTACTTCCGGGTATCCTCCGGCAGAAGGTAAGGTGAGTCACAAGGATCAAGCTTGTTAGTGTCTCATATCCAATGGTATAAACAATCCGGAGAGACGCTCGGCGTCCGTGTTCACCGCAGAGGTTTCACCTGATATCCCAAATCTTGATTGATCCGATCAGGATCGTTAGGGATGTTCACATCCAATTTGGAAGGATTTGTAGTTAGAGTGTGAGAGTCTGTGTGCCACCTGCACATGGGTCAAATGCTGAGCGCTTTCGCTTGTTGCCAAGCTTCTTCAGAGCTTCAGAATTCCCCTCCCCCCGTTTGTCACCCTAGAACCTACTATTGGATGACTTTAAGGTGTCCTTCCCCCCCCCTTTCTTTTCATATGCTTGAATAAGGGTCTGGTATAGATTTTGGCGGGGACCTCATGCCGTGTTTGTTATTATATTATTATTTTTTTTTTTTTTACGTGGTTTCCCCTCAAGATCCATAGTAGACTCAAAGGGCCTGGTATGGATGTGGCGGGGGCCCCCTCCAATTTTTTGCTTTTATATTTTGGCATGGGGTTTCCCCTCACGATTCATACCAGATTGAAAGAGGCTGGTATGGTCGCATCCCATTCATTGAAGTCGCATGGAAGTTGGACATAAGTCACAGGGCAAAGTCGGATCAAAAGTTGTATGACTTTTGTGTCAGATCAGTGTGAAGCCTTAGGAATTGATCAGGGGCTGGTTCACGCTTCCTGCATGGTAAATCGGCGTGTTTTTTTTATAAGTGTCTATTCTGGCTGTTGTTTTGGACAACTGTTCCTGGCACTTTCACCAACTGTTTTTTGTATGCCTCTATGGAGTCCTGTGTGTGTTGTGTGGGTTTTTTTTTTTTTTTTTATGTAAAAAGTATGAATGTGCCTCAAATTATTCCTAAGTAGAAGTTTATAATAAACAGGAAGGGTATGGAAAGAAAATTGAAGTACTAGATACATTGACTTCCAGAGGTCCTACTATAGAGCATGAATTGCTACATTTCTAATGTCATGGGACAGCATCAAATAAAGGGGGGCCACATGGACAGGTGGACCCTATAATTGGTTGTGCTTTTTATAGACCTGCCTAGCAACTTGTCGTTGATTATTAATGGCTCATACTAAAACCAATGAGTTGATATCCTCTTCTTGTCTCCGCATGCTTATCTAGGATTTACTGTATATTGTCTCAATCTTTCTTTCTCTCTTTGGCGTCATGTACACGAGACGTTTTAAAACTTCTCCTGAATGATGGAAATTGACACCTAGTAGCCGACGTTTAAAAACGCCAGTTGTGCCGCGTTTGCATTTTAGAAGCGTTTTTTGCATTGCAAATGGTCAGAAATGTATCTCCATTAAAAATGCCAATAAACAAAATGCGTTTAAACATGAGTTTCTGTGTTTACACGCATGTACAAGCTGTTACATGCATTCTGCGTTTTCAAATACCTCTGAACATCCGTCCTGAACGCGTTTTTCTGCTTTCCAAAAAATGCTTCTAACCAACTGTCTGGAAATGACTATAAACGACCCTGTGTACATGTACTGATACGATAATTTAGAGGAGACTTCAGGGGCAGCTGAAAAAACACCCAACGGCTACTAAACATCCGTTTACCAGCAGCCGTGTACATGAGGCCTGTCTCCTTTGCTTTCTTTAATAATAATATTAATTATTATTATTAAAAATCCCACTGCAATAAACCCACACAGGACCCTTTGTAAAATCACATTAGATTCACACTGCATATATGTGAATGGCCTCCACAGAAACTCATGCTATTTCACTTGTCATGTGATTCCATGCATTCTGGAAATCAATGTGAACCAGGGCTAAAGGTTTTTGTGCAGTCAGATCAGGACTACATAGCCATTCACCCTTTTGCTTTCCATTGCACCCAGTACCCTAAAGCAGGGTTGTCCAGTCAGTAAGCATGGAGGTCACATTGTATATTTTGCAACTGATTATGGCTGCTATCTTGTAGGATGACAACAAAGCCTGGGGAATGCCCAGGAAAAAACCCAAGCCTACTTACCAACCAGCTTGCAGACAACCAAATTAACCTATCTTATCTGTATGTGTTAAAAACAGGGGTTTAGTCCGCACACATTTGCAAATGCATGCGTAAGCCACAGAGCTTCGTCACGGCACCCTGATATCTGTGGTCCTAACACTAAAATATGAGTGTCCTCACAGTGGAAGCACATGCATTCTGATGGATAAATGAGGGCAGGTGGACTGAAGGAGAGCCCGCCCCTTCTTAAATTTACAGGAGCACACCAAACACCCAGCAAATAGCACAATGGCTGCAAAGGTGTTGGTGTGTTGCTGGACCAATACAAACACCTGTTTTTAATGCATACTGTTAGACAGGTTAATTCGGTTGTCTGTGAGCTGGTTGGTAAGTAGGCTTGGGTTTTTTCCTGGGCATTCCCCAGGCTTTGTTGTTACCTGTTTTAGCCTTCCAATGCCGCTTACTGCGATAGCCAGCTATAGATGAGGGTGGTGGCAAGTTTTTTGTTATCATCTTGTAGGATACTTGACCACAACCATTTTTCCAGGGGATACTTCCTGAACGAGACATTCTGTCTATTAATTGGTGTACTCCGTTATGGGACACCTCTGCTGATTCTGTAAGTCTTCATTTGTCTTGGGCTGCCTGGATTATATTCAGATTTTTTTTTTATATGGGCTACTCCTGATGAACATCTCTCCCTTTCTGCTCCGGCAGAATCCATGGCGGGCTGTCAGACTTTGGCTTTGTGAGTAGGCTTACTATACACTTTTTATGTATGCAATACATCCTTGCTATGATACTGGCTATCACTTTACCCCTGAAGGAGATCCCACTGATTGAAACGCGTTGCCTCCTACAGTTTGTAATTTGGTGTCTGATTTGATAATATAGATATGGATAGAGAAATATATAACTAATTGATGTATATGCAGTGGGTGCACATAAAACCCTATTGTTCTAAGAAATCTGTATGTTCTAAAGGTAAATAAATATATGGCAGTTGATCAGAAGTCTTAAGGATTTAGGCCCCTGGTACCCAAGTAAAATTAAATCAAAATGGTCTGTGTAGGCATTTAAAATGCTTAATATGGCTGACAAATTTAAAGCGGGGTTCCACTCAAATTTTTAACTTAATCTTACCCCCTTCAGTTAATTGCATAGATGTTCAAATGCCGCACAAAAATTTTTTTTATCGCTGTAATTACCTTTATATTGTACTTTATTGTGGCACTTCCTGTCTCTCCTCCCATGGGAGTAGGCGTGTTTATTGCCTTTCCCCGGCGCCACACTGTCTCCTGGGAGCTTAGTGTCAGGCTTACTAAGATTCAGTGCGGGAACAATGATCATGCGTGTGAACAAGCTGTGAATGAACAGCATTCACCGCATCCAGGAAATCAATGCTTGTGGGCTTCACATGCCCACAAGCAAGATGGAAACAGCCAGCATCACAATTTTTAAGTTATTCTTCAGTACGAAAACAGACAGAGGCGTAAATATTACACCCAAACTGTAAGTATTTTTTTGGGATTAGCAAAGTGTCTCAATGACCTAAAAAAAAAAAAAAGATTGGTCGCCGGACTCCCACTATAAGCAAACCAAGATAAAGGAAGATCTATAAATTACAGAAAAGAGCAATTTTTTCTTTCTTTTTTTTTTATGCCACCTGCGCAGGATGTTTGGCGAATACAATTTATTTGGTCACAGAGAATGATAAACCTTATGGATAGATTCCAGGTACTATTCATTTACAGACCACATTAAACAGGTGTGGCTCTGTTGTGCTGCTACAACCCATCAAAAGGGTTCTCTACAGAAATCATAAATGCAAAGTATGAGTGTGTTATGTGTGTGAAGATAAAATCTATTTACTGGTGATTTAATTAATAGGAATGGCCTACACAGTGGTTTCCCAAATATATGCTATTATACAGATACAAACATTTTTGTTCTGTGTGCTGTACTTTCAAATTCAAAAGTCACTGTTCAAATGAGGATGTCATCTGTATCATAATGCTATCTGGTGTGGATTCTCTCATCATATTACCGGTATAAAAACCTTTCCATAACAACCAACTGAAATTAAATTTCTGCCATTGCATTATATTTTGGTCTGCTTGTACTTGACAGGTAATGCTGCACCCCAGTTACGTTCTGCAGTGTTGTCTCTGTAGTGCATTTATCGGCTTAAAGGATACATTTACTTTTCACATGGAGTGTACTTGCTCTTCCAGTCTAATTACCTTCGTTTTAAAATCCCTTATTTATGGATGCACACTTTGCAGAAGCTGGAATAAATCATGCAAATGTAGAAATTTGTGCTGCTTACAGTTTAGCCCATTAGTAATCAAGAAATTCTACAATTGACTAACTCTCAACTGCACCTCATCCTCACACAGGGAATTCCTGTGAAAAGCCCAGATGCAGAGGGCAATATGCTGCAACAGTAACACTTAATTTACTAAAACCATTCTGGACAGAAGCCAATCGGCTTCCAAGTTTAGGCCGGGTTCACACTGGTACGATATACGCTCGACGTGTATAAATCAATGATTCCCTATGAGAGTCATCTTAACTGGTCCGACACAAGTTGGTCTAATTTTGAAAAAGGTTCCTGCACTAATTTGGTCCGACTTTGGTCTTACTTCAGCCCATTGAATATCATTGAAGTCGGATCATCATCTTAACTGATCCGACTTTGGCATGCAACTTTTACTTTGCTTTGATGATCTTAACCACTTAAGAACTGAGCCCCTTTTTGAGATTTGTTGTTTACAAGTTAAAAACTTTTTTTTTTTTGCTAGAAAATTACTTAGAACCCCCAAACATTATAAAAAATTTTTTTTTCTAACACCCTAGAGAATAAAATGGCGGACGTTGCAATACTTTGTCACAACGTATTTGCGCAGCGGTCTTACAAGCGCATTTTTTTTGGAAAAAATACACTTTTTTGTATTAATGTGAAAGATAATGTTACGCCGAGTAAATTGATACCCAACACGTCACGCTTCAAAATTGAGCCTGCTCGTGGAATAGTGACAAACTTTTATCCTTCATCTCCACCAGAACCGTGTCAATGATTGCTTGCACTGAACTGTGTCAATGACAGCATGAGGTCTGGAAGATCTTGAGTTTGGTTGCTCGATTTTACTGTTGGTTTCTTACTGAAGCTCAGATGTTTACAAAGAAAGAAGAAATTTTGCCTTGGCCTGCACTACATATCTTATAAATCCCTTGAGTATGGTTGTATACCACCACTTTTCTTTTGCTTTTTTAATTTTTAAACAAAAATGTTCAGGGGTTTCCTGTAAGAGTGTAAGAATATTTGGCTGTGTCGAAAGTGGCTACCCATTAAAGAAAAGAAAACGCGAAAAAAAAAGCCGGCGGCTCTCACGGCTCCTCCCCCGCATCAGATAGCCCCTTTAGGAGAAGCGTTACCTTGCGGGCGCGCTCCCGAGTCCAGCATTTGCGTCCGGACTCGGCCCCACCCCCCCCCGGTGTCCACGTCATTGGATTTGATTGACAGCAACGGAAGTCAATGGCTGCGCTTCTATCAATCTATCCAATCAAGAGCTGGGACCCCGTGGAGAGAGGGGCAGCGTGTCCTCGCCGAGGATTTGAAGGGGCTCAGGTAAGTAAAACGGGGGGCTGGGGGGCCGGTGACTGCAAGGTGTTTTTTCACCTTAATGCATAGGATACATTAAGGTGAAAAAACACAAGGGTTTATAACCCCTTTTAAGGGAACGGGATCCAATTTTTTTTTTTTTTTGTGGATAACAAACGCTGTGGATTTCCACAAAGCAGCCCAGATCCTCCTCTACTCTGTTCCCTCTTCAGTGTTCCTGGCTTCTCCCTCCTGTTGAGTGCCCCTACAGCAAACAGCTTGCTATGGGGGCTCCCGAGCTGAGCCACAGCTCCCTGTGTCCATTCAGACACGGAGCCGCGGCTCGGCCTGGCCTGGCCCCCTTTCTCTCCTCATTGGTTTACTAACTTTGACAGCAGCGGGAGCCAATAGCACCGCATTGCTGTCTTAGCCAATGAGGAGGGAGTTCCGGGCAGCCGAGACACTCCTGCAACATCGCTGGATCTAGATGGACCTCAGGTAAGTATTAGGGGGTGCTGGGGAGGCTGCTACACACAGAAGGCTTTTTATCTTAAAGCATAGAATGCATATTCTATATTGAAAATTGAAAGGAAAAGGATTTCTGTGCTAACCTTGTATAGAAAAAAAGGTGCAGCGGCTTGTGTTGTCAACTAGTGAATAACCAGTGGATGCACGCTTGTTTTCCTTGGATTATATATTGAAAACTGGCAGCTTCATTTTGATGGGGCACTGATAGCTGACACTGGGCACAGACTGCAAAGATGGGTACTTATGGGTGGCACTGATGGGCATCCCTGGTGGCACTGGCAGTGGTAATGGTAAGTGGGCACTGATTGGCAGCTGCCTGGGCACAAATTTGCATTTCCTTGGTGGTCTAGGGGGGCTTACCTGGTGGTCCAGTGTGGATGGCCACCCTGGTGGTCCTGGGTAGCATACTGGTGGTCCTGGGCGGGATCTGAGGGGGGGCTGGGTTGATAAACAATCAGCACAGACCCCCCCTGTCAGGAGAGCCGCCGATTGGCTCTCCTCTTCTCGCGTCTGCCAGACGCGAGTGAGGAAAAGTTGATCGATGACTCTTCCTGTTTACATCGTGATCAGCCGTGATTGGACACGGCTGATCAGGTGGTAAAGAGCCTCCGTTGGAGGTTCTTTACCGAGATCGATGGAGCAGTGTGTCACACTGACACACCGCACCACCGATCGCCGCGAATCGCTCCCCCACGGGCGCGCGGCGGCTGTTATCCTGCTGGATATCATGACGCCCAGACAGGATAATTGAACCACCGCCCTGCCGTCATTTTGCTATAGGCTGGGCAGGAAGTGGTTAAGGTCTGGTTCACACCTATGCATTTTTTAGTGCGCTTTCAGTTTTGCAGAAACGCACTACAGTCCATTTAACATGGTTTCCTATGTTTTGACGTCCATATCCAAGCATTTTATGGAAGGGGCCAGGGACTCTTTTCTGGTTTTTGGTTCCATAGACTTCAATTGATCAAAAACGTGCATTAAAAAACGCAAAATGCACCTGGCACATGCAAACTGCAACCTGCGTAGGTGTGAACCAGGCCTGAGTCTAAGGACATACTGTAGATTAGGAGGATTATTTGAGAAGCTAATAACCACCAGTTTCTCTAAATAAGTTACAGTCTGCAATTGAATCTAAGTAGGATCTGAGAAAAGTTAATTTAGACTTTCATGCAAGGCCTTAAATTAAGGCTGGTCAGAACAGCTACTATAGAAATAACAGTTTACACAGAATTGCATACACTTTTCAAAGTTAATACCTTTTTTTCCAAATGTGTGTTGTTTGTTTTTTTTTTTGTTTTTTTTTTCGTTCCATAAGATTTTTATTCAGGAGTTAGTACAAAAAAGAAAAATGCAAACATACAAAATGAAATTCTTCCAAAATATAAAAGGCGCCAACCCCATGTAAATGCGTGTGACAACTGCCCCTTTAGGTGTGAATCGCACTAATACATCGTACAAAAAAAAATATAAAGTAGGCGCTAATAAAACTACATGCATCCTAAAATTGACATGTGCGAAGTAATAAAGATTACACCCACTGTGATCACTATTGTGCAATACCAAAAACAACAAAAAATGCACACGTAAAATTGCATGTAAACAGTCAGGTACTTTGCCAGATCTTGCACTACGCATTTGTGACATCTGGCATGCATGTTCTTGAGGTATGGAGGGGACAACTGCAGGTTGTGGGAACAAGAGGTACTGCAACTGAATGAAGTGGTGTGAACTAGAGTGACTGGAATGCATTGATTTTACTGTGCATGCATTCAGAATGTGTTAAAAATAACTATCTGATGTGAACAAGCCCCCAGTCTAGGTTTCCTTGAAATAAATGTAATTTGATGCCTTAACTATAATTCTCATTAGTTGTTCAAGGTGCAGTTATTACAACAGCTTATGCTCTAGGCAGCATTAATATTTTAAAGTATTATGTGACCAACCCCATTAAAATCCATTTCTGCTCTTAATATATTCTTCACATTGACTAATACTTTATAAGATGACAATAAGTGCACATTAGCTTGTGTGTGTTTATAATGAGTTTTCCTGGAGCCAGTGTCTTGGGCAACCGATTTTAGATCACCTCTGTGCAAAGTACAAGAAAACAAAGGTGCCAAGGCACTGGATCAGTAAAAAGTGTCAGACTTTATTGCACACAAAATATCCAAACATACATTTAGGCAAACGGAAAGCAGCACCGAGGTATAGGGTGGTAATTCCTAGTGCAGCAACACAGTCCCAGAGAGGGATCAATGAGCTAAATGATGGTGAGCAGGGACCGTCAGAATAGGACCACAAATGGTGTCTGTACCAACCTCCCTCCTGCCCACTTCCTCCTTGGCATCGGTTACTGTCTTGAGTGTTAGGGCGGCCGTTACAGACACCATTCCTGGTCCTGTACTGGTCACCATCATCTAGCTAATCGATCCCTCTCTTGGTCTGTGTTGCTGTGATATGGATTACCACCCTCTACCTCGGTGCTGCTCTCCCTTTGTCAAAATGTAAGTTTGGATGTTTTGTGTAAAATACATTCTCACAGTTTACTGATCCAGCGTCTTGGCACCTACGTGTTTGGATGTTTTCTGCATTAGGTAAAACTATTCATTTCTTTTTTTTTATACATTTCAGAATGGGATGACTTAAAGATTTGTGCATAATTTTAAGCCCTCATGCACACAGGCTGTTAAAAAAACATTATGAAAATGCCAGTATCTTTGCAGTGACTTTTTTTGACTTTTTTCAGCGTTTTTGCAATAGCGTTTTTTAGCGTTTTTAGCGTTTTTAGCGTTTTTGAGCGGTTTTCCGCGTTAGCGTTTTTGAGCGTTTTTTTTTTTTCAAATTTTTTTTTTTTTTTTTTTCAATGGATCAATAACGCTAAAAAACGTTGGTGAATGACGTTTTTGAGTGTTTTTCAGCGTTTTTGAGTGTTTTTCAGCGTTAGAGCGTTTTTACAGCTGAAAAACGTCTTTCAGAACCCACTGGTCCTGGATTTTTTTTACAGCTTAAAAACGCCTATGCCACTTGCAGCTCAAAAACACCTAGGTGGGCATGAAGCCATAGACTAACATAGACAGGCCTTTTTAAGCTGCAAAAAAAGCTCAAAAAAAGCAGCTGTAAAAACGTCCGTGTGCATGAGGGCTAAAGGGTGCCTTGACTGATAAAGGGTTGAGAAACACTTGTCAAGCCTAGTTTAGCACAGTAAGGACCATAAGTGCATGGTTGTCTTTATTCCATATAAGGATGTGATGGGTGATAGCTTGACTGTAAAAACAAGGACTTTTATTACATACACACGGTTGGCTGATTGGTGATATTTGAAAGTCAAACCCATAGGCAAAAGTTTTTTTTTTGCAGATGTTTTGGAACTAAATTTCCCATGATGCTCAACTGCACTGCAGAGTGCATGAGCATCATGGGAAATGTAGTTCCAAAACATCTGGGGTGCCAAGGTTCGCCATCACTGTCCTAGATGTTTAACCCTTTCCCAGCCAGTGTCTTTAGTACAGTGACATGAACAAAAACAAACTATTCCCCTAGGGTGGGATTTTGGAGGCATTACCACAGAAAATATATTAATAGTAGAAAATATTTTATTACAAAAACAGAAAATATAACACACAATGATCAAAGTATACCATAGCACACACAGAAATACAGATAGAAAATTGCATCGGGAGTGCAGGTAACATCAAAAGGTGGTATACATCACATACGACAATAAATGTAAAACAAACTGATATGGAGGGATGGAGTGGGTCTCACTAAACCAACGCGTTTCGGAGATTCCTTCGTCAGGGTTTGACGAGTGAGAGTCACCACCTATTAAATATTATAAAAGGCAAAAAAGTGTCAAAATCGTCAGTGTCGATTGCAAGCCTAAAGTGGTATGTCCCCCACACCCCAAGTGTGAGAGAGTGTACACTTACCCAATGCGAAAAATAAAAGAAAAAACGAACAATCAGCGCATAAAATCAGCTCTGCTGTGGTGTCCCAGGTCGCATGCACATGCTAGAAGTCCAATAGTAGATAGGCAGGATACTATGAATAGATCCGTAGAAGGAGTGCTTTACCCCTAAACGCTGAGAAGACACCGCGTCCAAATGGGGCGCAGTGCCTGTGCGCAGGCTGGGGTCCAATAGGATCCTCGGACCTAGAATTGTATAAACCAAATCATAAAAATGGGCCAATGGTAAGTAAAAAAACACAAATACTACTAAGTACGGTGCAGTCTGAAGAAAACAGCATTCTGGAGAGAGCACCAAAAGAGTATATCTGCATATATGAGATTAAAGGCCAGGTACATACCTGCGATTTGGAGCTGGAAGGGACACCTACAGTGTGTAATGTAGGGAAGGGAGGAGAGGCTCATATGGCATTGAACCAGTTTGTGGGTTGGCCAAGGAATAAGAACCTAAAGTTACAAAACCAAAGGAAAGAGGGTAAGCTCCAAAGTAAAGTAAATCAACCAGTAAAATTGCATGGGAAACACCATGCAATGGAGTGTTCCCCAAAATAGGTCTAGTGCATGCCCCCAATCACTAATAGTGTATTACCTGTAGCAGCCCAGAGCGCAGCACTGGTGCACCGTCCACCTCCGGTTACAAGATCGGAGTGGATGGGCTAAGGTATATGTAGACAGTAACAGCACTCTCAGCTGATTGTGATAACAATCAGCTGGGCGCCGTGTATTCACTGAGTTAGCTCCTCCCTTTCATCACAGCTGTCAAAAAGACAGCCTATGAAGCGGCATCCCATCTTTCTCATCCAATCCTGGACCCCCTGGGAGTGGGCCGCGCCGCGCCCCCCCACGCACGCCGGCCCCGGTCCCCCACCGCGCATGTGCGTTAGCCAGGTTGGAACGCACCGTCACGGCTGACGTCACGGGGCCCCGCCCCGGAGACGCGCGCCGCCGTCCAATCCCACCAGCACGGGAAGCCGGGGCCGAATACAGCTGACGCTGAGTCAGACCCGGAAGGGAGGAGCCAAGAGACGGCTGCCTTCCTAGTGTCCCCAAAGAGGGGAAGCCTTTCCGTGCCGGGTCTGCGCACAATCGCAGCAAAGGGGGCAAATATAAAAAGTGTCACTCAAAATTGAGCATACAAAACCGAACGGGTATCTGCAAATGTGAAAAGAAAGAAACACAGATCAATGTACATAGTGTTCAATAGTAGGTGGGCATGAGCAATGTTTGTTATCTAGCAAGGCACCTCTGACATGAGAGACCACAACACAGCTGTTACATGGGGAGAAACAAAGTGCTAATAAATACATAAACAAAGAGTAACATAACACTCACATTAGGGGTCACAACATCTAGATCACCCCATTGGGATATGATTATATCAGCCGGGGATGCCCTCCTTACCCTAAAGAACGAGGGCAGATAGTGTATAACCCCCAGTATATTCCATAGGGCATCAAAATCTAACCCCCAATGTGAAAAAATGGGAAGCCCATACTCCCCATAGTGGGGGTGTTGTAGGAATGAGACAGGGGCCAAATTGAAGATGGTAGAGTGGAGGTTTATTTTTCCATGCCCCCGGAATCAAAACCCTCTAAGAAGGGTTTGAAACATGTAGAGTCGTTCAAACCAGGGGGTCTGGTTGCACGTAAGTTATAGATCCACCTGAGCTCGAGCTGGAGGAGATCCTTATTCCAGTCTCCTCCCCTCCCGCCCGGGTGGACCCGGTCCAAGATCAAAAATTTGATATTGGGAAACTTTCCCTGATGAACTAGGGCCGTGTGTCTCCCCAAAGGTAAGTCGGGGTCACATGTCTGCATGCTCCTGATGTGGCGGTATGCTCTATGCCAGAATTCCAGTTTGGTTTTCCCGACATAGAAGCATCCGCAATCACATCGGAGCATGTAGACCACCCCTTTTGTCTTGCAGTTTGCAAAATGCTTGGGCCTGAAGGTACTGCCGTTGGGTAAGGTGGGATTTTTTGTAGTGTACATAAACCTACAGTATCCGCAGGCCCCACACATAAAGGTACCCCTGTATTTACAATGTTGGGCAAATTTCTCGTCCCTAAATTCACTTCTGACCAGTCTGGAGGAAAGGGAGGAAGCCCTTCTAAAAGTGAAGAGGGGACTTTCAGGGAGGAGTCTCTGTAAGTTAGGGTCCATGGTAAGAATGTGCCAATATTTTGACACAATTTTCCTGACTTCAAAATGTTGGTTACAATACTTTGTGATGATGCGCAAGGAATTATCCTGAGTCTTGTCCTTTTGTGAGTAAATAAGGGATTGTCTACTGCGTGTAGTAGCCCGTTTATAAGCTTTTTTGAGAGAGCTACGGGAGTAACCCCTCTCAAGGAGTCTCTCGCGCAGATTATTGGCCTCTTTCTTGAAAGTCACTTCGTCGGTGCAATTTCTACGCACCCTCAAATATTGGCTATATGGTATAGATTTGATGAGACTTGCCGGGTGAAAGCTTGAAGCATGTAGGATGGTATTCCCAGCAGTGGCCTTCCGAAAGAGGCCACTGCTGAGTCCACCATCCCAGTCCCTACTAACCATAACGTCCAGGAATGCGATCTCACTGTGGCTGAATGCCATAGTAAAATTGAGATTGAAGCGATTTCTGTTCATGCTCACCAAGCATGATTGTAGGAGTTCTATAGGGCCATCCCAGATGGTGAAAATGTCGTCGATGTATCGGAGCCACAATAAAAAGTGGCTCGTATACATCGACGAGTCCTCATCACTGAGAAAGGTAGTTTCCCATTCCCCCAGGTACAGGTTGGCATAGGACGGGGCACAACAAGTCCCCATTGCCACCCCCTGTACCTGGAGGAAATGGGAACCATCAAAAGAGAAGACATTGTGGTATAAAATGTATTCCAACAGTTGTAAAATGAAGTCATTGTATGTCCAGTCACCATCCTGTCTCTGAAATATGGCCTTTTTAACAGCTCTGAGTCCACTAGTATGGGGAATGGAACTATACAGGGCCTCTACATCGATCGTCACGAGATAGGCATTATCCGGTATGGTGAGATTATCAATGATTTTAAGGAAATGGATGGTGTCTTTTACATATGACCGTAAGCTAGTGACATGGGGTTTGAGATACTCATCGATCAAACGGCTGGCATGTTCGCTGATAGAACCCCTCCCCGAGATAATTGGTCTCCCTGTGGGATTTTGACTGTCTTTATGAATTTTAGGGAGTGAGTAAAAAGTTGGTACGATTGGAAATTTAACTCTAATATATTCCCATATTGTCTTGTTGATAACTTTGTTGTTATATGCCGTGTCCACGAGGGAATAGTATTCCTGGTAGAATCTATTGATCAAATCACTAGAGATTTTTTTGTACCAATTTTTATTCATAAGAATTTTGTTGCACATTAGGATATATTGGGCGTTGTCCATCAGGACAATGTTCCCACCCTTATCCGAGGGCTTGATGACTATGGATTTGTTGTCACCAAGTTCCTTGAGTGCCTGTCTATCAGCCAGATTGGTGTTTGTCTCACTGGGGGTACGGATACGTCAGA
Source organism: Lithobates clamitans (assembly GCA_037952925.1). Classification (NCBI taxonomy): domain Eukaryota; kingdom Metazoa; phylum Chordata; class Amphibia; order Anura; family Ranidae; genus Lithobates; species Lithobates clamitans. The sequence continues at coordinate 9,166,100 of JBBGZY010000400.1, read as the reverse complement.
ACTTTCTTTTAGTACAGTGACAGTGCATACAGTATTTCTAGCACTGATCACTGTATTAGTGTCACTGGTTCCCAAAAAGTCAGTGTCAGAATGTCCGCCACAATATTGCAGTCTCACTTTAATTTGCTGATCGTCGCCATTACTAGTATAAAAAAAAATTAAAAAAAATTCCAGTATGTATCTTATAGCATGTAAATACTATAACTTTTGCGCAAACTAATCAATATACGCTTGTTGGGATTTTTTTTTTACCAAACACATGTAGCAGAATACATAAATGAATGAAGAAAATTAGTATTTTTAAAAAATATTTAATTGGATACGTTTTATAGCAGAAAGAAATTGCTTTTTGTTTTTTAATTGACGGTCTTTTTTGTTTCTAGCGTAAAAAATGTAAAAAAACGCAGTGATGATCAAATACCACCAAAAGAAAGCTCTATTTGGGTACAGCGTTGCATGACCGAGCAATTGTCAGTTAAAATAACACCGTGCCATAGCGCAAAAAATGGCCTGGTCATGAAGGGGGTAAATCTTCTAGAGGGCAAAAGGATATGTAAATGAACTATGCAGTAACAAGTATACCTGTGGGAGAGTGTTTTCATTTCTAAGCAAAACTGTTTAGGCCTTTATCATAATCAGCTGTTTGCAAAACATTTAATTGAGTAAAGTTGTGGCATCATCATTTCAGTGGTATAGCTCTTTTTCATTGTTCTCCAGAGTCCTGACCAAGAAAATGGCAGAGAATTCTGAAAACTGCAGTCTATATGTTTTTGTTCATTTGTTTCTAAAGGGGGGCATCTCAAGGGTGCAAGAAACAGATGCAAATATTGAATTTAGAGCTGTAGGAAGAAACATTCATTTTAATTAGCACTTTGTAAAGCTTGAAAGTGCTAACATGTTTGAAGCAGTTATTTTCTTGGAGAGATGCTGTAAAAGATGTCAGGAAAACATTTTGGAATTGTTTTAAATTATGTTTTTAGACGAGGAGCAAAATCTTTTCAGAATTATCTTAGTGATACTAAACACACACTGTTTGTTTAATTTGCATTATCCCTTCTCTTTCTGTATGTGGATGATGGCACTGTAATTTTAATTAAAAAAATTCCAAGCTTATTTTTTTGATTATACAGCAGTCAGATGACCCAGATCTTTCCCAGCCTGTCTGCAGGGAAGCAGTGGCAGGACGAGCTTCTATTCCTCTGCTGCTGGTCACATGTTCACAATAAAAAAACAAAAACAGCCTTTGGGATACAAAGTAAAAATAATTAATATCAATAAACTGTTTTAAATTGTCATACAAATATATATATTTTAAAGTAAAACTTTATTATTTTTTGGCAATAACATGGTGTGGGCAGATTTCTGCCAGTCACAGGCTATGTCATGCCCCTTCAGCCTGTGTCTTGGAACAACAGGGAAGGGGGTGAAGCCTCCATCAATCTACATGTAATATCCCGCCCCCATTGTGTTTAGCTTGGTTAGTGAGCCCTGGGGAGGAGGGAGGGAGTGGGCTGTCAATTACCACTGTGTATATGCCCACATGTGTGACTCTATAGTAACATGGGCTGCTCAGATGTGATTGGGAGGAAATGCTCAGGGTAGGCAACACGCTGAAAACTGAGCATGTGCACTAGCTGCCGACACTGGTCTGCAAAATCCTCAACTGCAGTGGAGACATGAACAGAAGGATCAGCCAGATTTTTTGCAGAATGTAAAAAGGGGGGCGCATCATCCGAGCCCACCTTCTTGGGACAGCGGCACTCAGCCCAGTTTGGTTGCAATATGCATGTTAGCCATTAAGTTGCAATAAAGTATAGATGGTGGGGTGCTGTCACTTTAAATATTTAAATGAAGCATGCAAGGTGGTCCAATGGGAATTTTGGGAAGGTTCTGGATGTTCTTGGGAAGTGATAAAAGGGCTGCAGAGGGTCTCTCCTTCCTCTTGCAGTGCCAGCACTACAGGAGAAAAATCTCCCTCCCCGTCGCAAGCATTTTGTGTGGTCGGGTCACCCCGAAATCTGGGGGGGACATATTTCTTCAATAAAGTTATGATGCCCGAGTTCTGATAACTGGGCAAAAGTTTGCTGTATGTTTGATTTTATATGAATATTTAATTAATATGTTTGGTCTTTATGATTTATTGTTAACCAATAAAATGCCGCGGCCAATTTTTGCCAAATGGTGTGTGTGTGTGTGTGTGTGTGTGTGTGTGCGTGCGTGTGTGTGTGTGCATTACTCTACTATAGGATTGTATTCAGGGAATTAAGGTAAGAGGCGAGTGTGGTCTGCGGCCCCATACAGAAAACCAATCCTGAAGTGACACAGTATGAAAAAAAATAATAAAAAAATGATAAAAAATAATATATGGGTACAGTGTAGCATGAACTTTCAGGGTTCAGTTTACATTCCAGATGTATCAAAACAAAAGATGTTCAATGTCCTACAGCTCATTTTCTTCAGAAAGCAGCCACTACCTGAGTAGAAGAGCCTGTCCCCCGCCAGCAGCTGCAAAGTTGGACTCCTGCTCTTTATGTGATCTGTCAGCAGTTTTGACATCCCTCCTGCTGAGTCAGACCTATCATTCTACAATCAGCAACGCTCATGCTCCATGCTGACTGGAGAGCTCTGTACTCAGCAGGAGGCGTCGAGCCTTTGAAAACCGTTCACCATTTCCCTACAGAGAGCAAGGATTTCACTTTACATCTGTTGGCAGAACACAGGCTTTTCTGTTAAGAATGTGGATGATTAAAAAGCATACTCTAATGCCCCGTACACACGGTCGGACTTTGTTCGGACATTCTCGACAACAAAATCCTAGGATTTTTTCCGACGGATGTTGGCTCAAACTTGTTTTGCATACATATGGTCACACAAAGTTGTCGGAAAATCCGATCGTTCTGAAAGCGGTGACGTAAAACACGTACGTCGGCACTATAAACGGGGCAGTGGCCAATAACTTTCATCCCTTTATTTATTCTGAGCATGCGTGGCACTTTGTCCGTCGGATTTGTGTACACACGATCAGAATTTCCGACAACAGAGTTTGTTGTCTGAAAATGTTATATCCTGCTCTCAAACTTTGTGTGTCGGAAAATCCGATGGAAAATGTGTGATGGAGCCTACACATGGTCGGAATTTCTGACAACAAGGTCCTATCACACATTTTCCATCGGAAAATCCGTCCGTGTGTACGGGGCATAAGACTTTGCACACATTTTTGTTTTGACACACCTAGCTGATTAAAAAAAGGAAAAATCTAATATAACCCTATTGCTAATTTTTTGTATGAAAGAACACCCATGTACCCATGCAAGCACTATAAGTACCTGTATTTGCAAGAGTATGATACTGAATAAGGCGTTCATGTGCTGATAAGGAACATACTGAGATGAGCTTGTTATTGTTTTGTTGCTTTTTCACTGCCCATTCACAGACTGAGGGTGGGTCCGTTACAGTTTGGGCTCAGAGGAAGCGAGTTGAATTGCACTGGCTGTCATTCAACCTGTAATATTGAGAGATAGAGATATATATATAGATATAGATATAGAGATTATATATATATATATATATAAAGACGTGCAGGGCTATCAATAAGTCCATATGTCAAAGGTCCACCATTGTGTGATATCTTCAATGGTGCTACAATATAGTAAACATGCAAGTGACTTTGTGGGTAAACCTCCACCAATGGAAGAAATGGCCGCTCACCTCACAGAATGGACCAGTGTCAGTGGTCAGCTGAAACAGACAATAGATCCTGATGGGTAATTTCTTGATAAGCGATACCAATTTCAAAATACTAAGTGCAAGAAACCAAACTCCAGAGCCACATTGATCATGTAAATAAAAGAACATGTATAGTGCTCTCCGCAAGCAAATACCCAGTGCCTGGTATTCCAGCGTGTGTGCAAAAAGTCAGCGATGGCCACGGGTGACGTCATGTGACTTTTGTCCGTCCGTCCGCGTTACGTCCCAGTGGGTGGGACTTCGTCAGCGTATACGGAAATGATGTTGACACCCGATTTTATATAGTGTGAGCCGATTGCCATGACACCCAAGAGTCGCATCACATGATACAACACAAGGCAGCGCAACACCTTTCTGGACGGAATGCCGAAAGTGTCCCCATATGTCTCAATGAAGCTGAAAATGCCCATTGCCAATTGGAAATTGAACAATATCTGTATGTATTCTCTTCCTTGCCTAGATGCTGACATGCCGTTTAAAAAAATTTAAATTGCCGTAATTACCTTTTTTATTTTTCTATTCTTCTTTGCACTTCCTGGTTCTCCTCCCGTGGGAGTAGGCGTGTTTCTAGCCTCTCCCAGACTCCTGGGAGCTAGTCTCAGGCTTCCCAGGATGCCACTGAGCATGTGCGGGAACGAGCGGTGAATGCTGGGAGCACAGCATTCACCACATCCAGGAAATAAATGCTTGTGGGCTTCAAATGCCCACAATGAAGATGAAAACCACCTGCAGTGAATAATATAAGTTATTCTTTCCGACAAAATCTGACACAGGCGGACATATTACACACAATATGTGAGTATGTAATGCTGAGAATAAAAGTTTGTTAATGAACTAAAAAAAAAAAAAAAAAAACGATAGATAGGTAGACCCCCACTTTAAAATAAATAACTGAATTTCCCTTTGTTCACAGAACAACAGAAACCCAATTTAATTAAAAAAATATTTAATTGGTAATAAAAAAAAAGTTAAAAAAATAAATGTTTTTATTAATAAAAAAATATTAACAACAAAGAACGTGTATATTTAGGTTTATAAATATGAAAATCACGCATGACGTAATCCGCAGCCATCCTTTTATTGATTTCGACATCAATTGTTTTATTTCTGACCGCTGATGATTTTGAAATCATTTGATTGTAAAGGACGGCTGTGGATTATGTCATGCGTGATTTTCATATTTATAAACCTAAATATACACGTTATTTGTTATTATTTTTTTTATTAATAACATTTTTGAACAATTTTTTTATTACTAATTTTTTTTTTTTTATTAAACTGGATTTCTGTTGTTCTGTGAACAAAGGGAAATCTGGTTATTTTTTTTTTAAATTTCTAATTATTAATTGAATTGCTAAGCAAGGTGTTTCCTCATGCCGTTTGGCTGTGGGCATTTTCAGCTTCATTGAGACATGGGGACGCTTCCGGGATTCCGTCCGGAAAGGTGTCGCTCCGCCTTGTGTTGTATCATGTGATGCGGCTCTTGGGTGTCATGGCAATCGGCTCACGCTATATAAATTGGGTGTCAACATCATTTCCGTATCCGCTGACGAAGTCCCGCCCACTAGAACGTAACGCGTACGGACGGAAGTCACGTGACGTCACACGCGGCCATCGCTGACTTTTTGCACATGCTGGAATACCAGGCACTTGGTTACAGTGCCTGACTTGTAAGTTTTTTTTTTTTTTATTCTGTTTTTTTAAAAGAAAATAAAAGTTTTTGCTTGCTGAGAGCAAGATATATGTTCTTTTATTTACATGATCAATGTGGCTCTGGAGTTTGGTTTCCTGCACTTGATATTTTGAAATTGGTATCGCTTATTAAGAAAGTCAGGATCTGTTGTCTGTTTGGCTGACTGCTGACATGTTATTACATCCTATGAGGGAAAGTGCATATGACCCTCTGTAATTAAAGGGTCCATTCTGTGAGGTGAGCGGCCGTTTCTTCCATTGGTGACTTATTGACTTATTATTAGCGCTGCACTGTTTTTTTTTTTATTTTATTTTACTGTATGGGAGTTGAATTATTGACCCTAAGTGTTCAGCAGCTTCAAAAGGGGTACTATTATTGCGCTGGTTGTTGTTTTTTATATTCATATGATGGTGAAGATTGCAGAAAAAGCTGCTTTTTTGTTTAAATTTGCTTTATTTTTTACTTGAGTTCTACCTTCATGCTGTTCCTTTTTTATGTGTGAGATTCACATATGCTAAAAAGTGTTTCTGTCTTCTAGGCGCTGTAGCACTGAAGAATCTGGAGATTAAAGAAAATGCATTGGTACGGCTAATTTTTTATATTTTTTTATGTTAGGCACAGCTTAAAGTGGATGTAAACCCTCACATATACCCAGTGAAGAGAATAGCCTCAGATGATACACAGAGATGAAACAAATCTCCCTACATAAGTTTTACATGTATATCCGCTGTCTTCCTGTCTCTACACCCTTTGAAATGTGCAGATCCTGTTAAAATCCTTCTTCATCTTTCAGCAGTACATAGGGGTGGGTGGGGAGACTGGATTTACACTGTGTGAGAACTGATTGGAGGAAAGGAGCACCCCCTCCCCCCTTTACATAGGCAGAGGAACAAAGGAACATGCAGAGCTGTATTCTGAATAGACAAGCTTGGTGCTTATCTCCCTCTAAGCTCCCTCCCCAACACAAATTTTCAGCTCATGTTATCTTGTGTGGGAGAACTTGTCAGAAGTGACTCATGCTGATGACAGAGGAATGAAGCACCAGAGAGAAACAACACTTGGAGCTTTGGAGAGAGACAAGTAAACACTACAGATATATACGTGCTTAGTTCAAATTTCATGAATGCGGTTTAAAACCACTTTAAGTGTCAAATGAAATCCATTTATACACTTTGTGTTATATTTATGTAACTTTTGTAAGCCTCCTTAAAAGCCTGGCTATAGCATAGAAAGTAAAATTGTACTTGTATGTTTTAATCAGTGTAACGTTACTGTTTAGATTTGTCAGGGAACAGCAGCAGAGATTAATTTGGTTTGGATGCTTTCTATTACCTTTGGACTCATTACCATTTCATATTTGTAGAAGATGGTTCCACAAATCCCAACCTGGAACCACTGCCTGTACATTTGTAGTGACTTGCTGTAAAACCGGAAATTCTTTGCTGATAAATCTAGTTCTAGAAAAGATTAGGTTACACGCCCACATATTGTTAAAGTTGTAAACCTCAGACATGAAATATGAACAAAGCATATCTCTATAGTGTGTACGTGTCTCGATTAAGAGCACCAAGTGTCATTTTTGTCCCGACGCCTTGTTCCTCTATCAGCATGAATCACTTCTGACAAGTGTTCCTGACACCAAGAGAAAAAAGGTGACAATTGAAAGGTGAGCTCCAGCATATTGACAGCCTCAGCTCTATTCCTGTGTGCTGTGTGAAGGGGGGTGTGTCCCTTCCCTCCAATCAGCTCTGAGAGCTCTCCTCACTGAAGCCCCCTGCTTTTCAGAGCTGAGAGATCATGTGTAAATTCTGCACTTTGAATGGATGTAGAGAAGAGAAGACTGGCAGATAAACAGATACAACTTATGTAGGAGGATTTGTTTCATCTCTGTATATCTTCTGAGGCCAGTCACTTCTATGGGTATATTGTGAGGGTTTACAACCACTTTAATTGTTCACTCTGTATTGTTTTCTTTCAAGAATGCATACACTCGTTAGACCTAAAGCTCACCTCAGAGAAAATTTAAAAGTAACCCTTGCTGTGGAGCTGCATCTGCACTACAAAGGTTAATAGCCCATTCTGTCTAGGGGAGAGAAGAAACCGTATTACATACTTGATTTTCTGCTGCCCTGCCAGATGGTGCTCCCTCACGCTTCAGCCGTGAACTGTCCCTCAGCGTCATCACATCCAATACAGGGACACTGCTTTGGTATTGATAACCTCCGAAGCCCAGACCATTGGTATATGGGGGGTGGGGAGAAGCTGCGGGGGGGCTGATCTAGCAGCAGGTAAGAGCAGAGGTTCAGCTAAGTAAATCTTCTTTTTTTTTCTCCCCTAGATATAAACAACCAATTAACCCTTGCAGTATAGGTGGAGCCCCACTGCAAGGGAACATTTTTTAGTTGCCTGGAGTTGAGCTTTAGGCTGAAGTAATGGTTATTGTTGTTTTTTTGTAGAGTCAACTGGATGTGCCTTTTAAAGTGAAAGCCGGACATATTGGTGAGTTGAAGAAGACTGGCCAATTTTTATTACCAGGACTACATTTTAAAATATTGAATTTCACAGAAGCTAGTGAGAAGCTGTTTTGCACGTGACAAAGTAAATTCAATCCTTAGTTTTCTTTGAATAACATTGTAATTTATTAAATAGACTAGCAAAAGCGTGTCTAATTGTTTTAATAAGTTGGAATTTGGATGTCCCAGTGGTGAAAATAATTTCTGTTTTGTTGAAATGGAAATACCGTTATAATTAAAAAATATGGGGGTTGATTTACTAAAGGAATGGGATATTCACTTTGCGAGGCAAAAACCCTATAGGGTATATAAGCTGGAGGGCAGTATTTAAAGCAGAGCTCCACCCAAAAGGGGAAGCTTTGTTTGTTCGCACCCCACCCCCTCCACTGCCACATTTTGACACTTTTTGGGGGCGCGTACCTGAGAACATCCGTGACCACCGGGTCCAGAGGACCCGGCGCATCACGGATCATGGTAAATGGCCGCTAATCGCGGCCGTTTACCATGTGATTGCTCCGTCAAATGACGGAGCGATCACATGTAAACAAACCGGTTCTTCTCTCCCCTCTCTGTACCGATCGCTACAGTGTGAGAGGAGAGGGGGAGGGATCGGATGGCAGCAGCCTGTGGGCTGGATCTGTAGTGCCCACAGTGCTGCTCAGTGACAATTGCAGTCACATCCAGCCATCCATCCATCCATCCATGCTCAGCAATCCCTGCAATACTCTGTAATATACCCTGCAATACCCCGCAATATTCTGCAATACCCCGCAATACCCAGCCATACTCTGCAATACCCCGCAATACCCAGCCATACTCTGCAATACTCGGTGATACCCAGCCATACCCTGCCATACTCTGCTGTACTTGGCCTCTATATGTGGCCAGGCTGTGGAAGTCTCATTCATGTGGTATCGCCGTACTCGGGAGTAGGAGAATCTATTTTGGGGTGTCATTTTTGGTATGTACATGCTATGTGTTAGAATTATTGTATAAATGGACAACTTTGTGTTTTAAAAAAAACAAAACATGCGTTTTAACCACTTCCCGCCCGCCGTCATATGACGTCCTTGACTTTGTGTGGGGTTACCTGAATGATGCCTGCAGCTACAGGCATCATTCAGATATAAGCTTTTTCAGCCGGCGATTCCCTGCACCATAAGAATGATCATAGCAGCTATTTCGCTGCTTTTTCGCTCTTACGGGAGGGGAGAGGGGACGTCCTCCCCCCTCCCGCCGCCCTCCCCCCTCCCGCCGCCCTCTGGTGCTTCTACCGACTCACCGCTGCAATCAAAGCCAGGATCGTGTTTTTTTTTTTTTTTTTTTTTAATTTCAGGCTTCCCAGCCTAGAGGTGAGATGTGGGGTCTTATTGACCCCATATCTCACTGTAAAGAGGACCTGTCATGCCATATTCCTATTACAAGGGATGTTTACATCCCTTGTAATAGGAATAAAAGTGATCAAAAAATAAATTTTTTGGAAAAAAGTGTCAAACTAAAATAAAGTAAAATGAACAATAAAAAAATTTTTTTTTTAAACGCCCTTGTCCCCGTGTGCTCGCATGCAGAAGCGAACGCATACGTAAGTCCCGCCCACATATGAAAAAGGTGTTCAAACCACACGTGAGGTATCGCTGCGAATGTTAGAGCGAGAGCAATAATTTTGGCCCTAGACCTCCTCTGTAACTCAAAACATGTAACCAGTAAAAAATTTTATAGCGTCGCCTATGGGGATTTTTAAGTAGCGAAGTTTGGCACCATTCCACAAGCGTGTGCAATTTTGAAGGGTGACATGTTAGGTATCTATTTACTCAGCGTAACTTCATCTTTCACATTATGTAAAAAGATTGGGCTAACTTTACTGTTTTGTTTTTTTTTTAAAGCACAAAAACAGTTTTTTTTCCAGAAAAAAAGCGTTCGAAAAATTGTTGCGCCAATACCTTGCGAGATAAAAAGTTGCAACGACCGCCATTGTATTCTCTAGGGTCTTTGCTAAAAAAAACATATATAATGTTTTGGGGTTCTATGTAATTTTCTAGCAAATAAATGATGATTTTTACATGTAGGAGAGAAATGTCAGAATTGGCCTGGGTGCTCCAGAACGCCTGAAGGTGCTCCCTGCATGTTGGGCCTCTGAATGTAGCCACGCTGTGTAAAAGTCTCACACATGTGGTATCGCCATACTCTGGAGTAATAGCAGATTGTGTTTTGGGGTGTAATTTGTGGTAGGCATATTACAGTAGGTGACCATGATATTATGTCAATGTTGCCGCATTTCTCGGCGAGATTTGACACCTGCGAGCCCCGTCGCGGGAGCCAGCGCCGAGATGGCTCACTCATCGCGAAAGGAAAACTTTGTTTTCCTTTCGCGAAGAGTGACAGGCAGTGCTGACAGCTGTCTGGTATGAATCCTGAGGGGGAACGCCGCGCCAAATTTTAAATGAAAAAAACGGCGTGGGTTCCCCCCCCAGGGGCATACCAGGCCCTTAGGTCTGGTATGGATTGTAAGGGGAACCCCCTACGCCGAAAAATCGGCGGTCCCCCCCACGAGCGAGCGCCCCCAACCCCCCCCCCGAGTCGTACCAGGATCTGGGGGCTCCCGGATTCCGATAAGCCCCCCGCCCAATGACCCCGACAACCAATGGCCAGAGTTGTCGGGAAGAGGCCCTTGTCCTCATCAACATGGGGACAAGGTGCTTTGGGGTGCAGGGGCCCCCTCAGGGTGCCCCCCTCCCCCAAGGCACCCCCCCATGTTGAGGGCATGCGGCCTGGTACGGCTCAGGATGGGAGGGGGGCACTCGCTCGTCCCCACCCCCTTTCCTGGCCGGCCGGGCTGAGTGCTCGGATAAGGGTCTGGTGTGGATTTGGGGGGGACCCCCACGCTGATTTTTCGGCGTGGGGGTTCCCCTTACAATCCATACCAGACCTAAGGGCCTGGTATGCCCCTGGGGGGGAACCCACGCTGGTTTTTTCATTTAAAATTTGGCGCGGCGTTCCCCCTCAGGATTCATGCCAGACAGCTGTCAGCACTGCCTGTCACTCATCGGGAAAGGAAAACAGTTTTCCTTTCCCGATGAGTGAGCCAGCGCGACATGCACAGTACCCTGTCGCCGAGAACCAGCGCGATGGTATCGCGCTGGAAACACAATCTCGCGGTCAGGTACTGTATGTGTGTGAGAGATAACTTGCTAATATGACAATTTTGTGAAAAAAAAAATCTTGATTTTGCAAAGAATTGTGGGAAAAAATGACAACTTCAAAAAACTCATCATGCATCTTTCTAAATACCTTGGAATGTCTTCTTTCCAAAAAGGGGTCATTTGGTCGGTATTTGTACTTTTCTGGCATGTTAGGGTCTCAAGAAATGAGATAGGCCGTCAGTACTTCAGGTGTGATGAATTTTCAGATATTGGCACCATAGCTTTTGGACTCTATAACTTTCACAAAGACCAAATAATATACACCAAGTTGTACTTATTTTTACCAAAGATATGTAGCAGTATAAATTTTGGCCAAATTGTATGAACTAATTTGCTAAATTTTATAACAGAAACGAAGAAAAATTCATTTTTTTACAGCATTTTCAGTCTTTTTTTCTTTTATAGTGCAAAAAATAAAAAACCCAGCGGTGAAAATTTCATATGGGTACAGTGTTGTATGACTGAGTAATTGTCATTCAAAATGTGAGAGCACCGAAAACTGAAAATTGGTTTGGTTAGGAAGGGGGTTTAAGTGCCCAGTGGTTAAAGTGGTATAGGATATAATGTATCACTAAGGACACTAAGGACCTCCCACCTACTTCCTACAGTTTCTCTGCTCCTCCCAAATAAACGATAACTACATTATAAAGCTTTACTTGTAATGCAGTGCACAGAGCATTATGACTTCCAAAGTGGGGTGACGCACAAAGGGGGTTATTTTCTAAAGGAAAATGCACTTTGCACTACAAGTGCAGTCGCTGTAAATCCGATGGGGATGTGCAAGGAAAATATAAAACCGCATTTTAGTTTGCACATGATTGGATAATAAAATCAGCAGAGCTTCCCCTCATTTCAGATCTACCCCTCAGATTTACAGCGACTGCACTGTAATTGTAATTATTTCATAAATAACCCCCAAAGTGCTGCTATTTTCCAAAACGTGTGTGTGTTTTTTTTTTTTTTTTTTACCTTGTTTTGATTTTATTAACTGATGGGTGAGTTTTAAATGATTCAGTTTTAGCTAACACGTGTTTCCTATTGCAGTCATTTGGATTCTTCCTTTTCCAACTTTTCTTTAAAATGTTTTACATTTATGACATCCACTATATCCAGAACTGAAGTATTTGAAAACTCAATCTTGTTTACCAGTGTTTGGCTCACTGTTAATTTTATCTGCTGTGCACAATTCCCTTGTGTTGATGACAAATCATTTTGCTTTTTTAAAGTCCCATGCACATGTATAAAAGCAGGTTCAGGTGTAAAGATTTTGCCAATAGTTGGTTAATGGAAAATGAATGAGTATCATATGCAGAGGTTTGAAATTTTAAAATGGCATACTCTTCAGCACTGTAAAGAAAGAAGAGCTTTTTTTTTTCTCCCCTCTTTTCCTCCCCCCTTCCTCTATCTTCGCTCTTTTCTAAGCTCCTCCAGTCTCGTATGACAAATAAAATTAGCAGTTTCCTCTCATGTCACATTCCAGTTTATGCACCTCAGTTCCGCACTGATTTCATAATCATCGATTGATATCTTGTATACTTCTATATTGTTGGTGCTTGTTATTTGGCGTGGCCAACTTGGTCACCTGATAGACAATTTTGTATTTATTGCTGTACATTTTATGTTTATTTTATCGAGTGGCTTTGTGGTAAATGCTGTTGATAAAGAAATAAAAAAAAAGAAGAAAAAAAAAAAGAGCCAAGGGTCTCTACTAGTAAGATGTTTCTATATGATAGCTAGCTTTTGAAAGGAAACATGTCAGAATAATAATTCTGCATTATTAGAACATTTTATTGTTTCAGTAATCAAACTAACTTTTGTCTTCTGCAGGAAAACTCGATCTTAAAATCCCTTGGAAAAATCTTTATACGCAACCAGTGGAGGCTGTTCTGGATGGCGTTTACTTATTAATAGTGCCTATTGCTAGTAGGTTCAAGGTTTTCATTCTTTGTATGCTTACCATTAAAAGGTGTGTGCTGGTCACAAAGGCAGTATTCATAGATGAATACTGTATATTAAATAGTTTTAGCCCTATTAGGTGACATGGTTCAAAAAAAACCTCTAGTCTAAATGATAATCTGCATGTTGGTGGAGGATCTAATGTATGTTGAACTATAATTTTTTATTATTTGTTTATGGTTACTGGAAAAAACTCCCAAAGCCCTCATATGTTTAGCTCCCATGCACACCGGTGCGGCTTTGAAATTGCGCTACTTTAGCGCGATTTCAAAGCCGCACATCAGTGCGGTTTTTCACTGCCGGTTTCATTGTGGTTTGTGATTTCATTTAACAGAAGTCTATGCAAGTCTCAGTGAAATCTGTAAAAAGTAGTACAGTAACCCTTTTCATAATCGCTGCGACTTGAATGGTTCCATTGCCAGCAATAGGGCGTGACTTATAATGCGATTTGGAACTGTCAAAGTTGCACTGGTGTAATTGGGGAGCTTGGTGTCAGTGCTGCTTTTATTTAACCACTTCATGCAAATCCGGTACCTGTGCGTCGGTACTTTGGCGCTAAATGCTGTTATGGCAGCAGTTAGCTGCCATAACCCCGGTATTTTCAGGAATGGCTTGTGGTTCTCTTTGAGATAAAAAAAAAGTTCCCTGCAGCGGATTCACCACAAGATCACTTTAATCAGGGGCGGGAGAGGGCCCCCGCCGCGCTCCGGTCATCTCCGCCGCTTACTGGAGCCGTCAGTAGTGGCAGAGACTATCGCGTCCTTTGCCCTCTGAGTCTGGATGCCGAGTGAGGGAATGATGCCACCCACTCGGCTCTATAACATTAGATGGCGGAAGCGACATCAAATGTAACTTCCGCCCAATGGTCTTAAAGAGGATATTTTTTTTTTTCATTGCATTTTGGTGTAAATAGGAGGGGAGGCGGGGGCGGCATATAGAGAAACCAATACCCTCCATTTTCCTCCTGCAGCCTTTTAGCGGCTGCAGGAGGAAAACAAAATGAATTGGTTCCTCTACAAGCCCCCCTCCTATCCACCTTCTGCTGCCCCAGGCTCCTGTGTACTCCTTCGACCCCCCCCCCCCCCCAGGATGGGGAGCGGGAAATGGGCCAGTAAATGTATAATTTACTGACCCCCTTCCTTGTCTTAGACCCCTTTCACACTGGAGCGGTGTGGGCGTTAGCGGTAATGCGCCGCTAGTTTTAGGCATCCCATGTGTGTGCAGATCACCCTCAGAGATGCAAAGTTTGACATTTTAAAGTAGAAGTCATAGGCTGCAAATTACTTATGTTTGTTTATACCTACTGTCAGTCCTCAATTGGTGCATATTTCTTTTCAGGTATTAAGTATGATGCTGAAAAAGAAGAAAAACAGTTTTTGGAAGCAAAGCAACGGGAGCTTCAACGCATTGAAGAGGCCAAACAGAAAGTGGCGGACCAGGGTATGTAAATGTCTTCTGTGTTCAGATGGTATTTTTCTACATCTGTGAGATATTTCCCTTTGATGTCATGTTGTACTGTGCTGATTGATCTGCTTCTTGTTTTTTGTTTACATGAAGAAAAGCCAAAGGAAGAAAAACAGGATACATTTGTAGAGAAATTAGTAACTCAAGTTATCAAAAATCTTCAAGTGAAGATCTCCAATATTCATGTCCGCTATGAAGATGATGTGAGTAAACAAAGTTGAAGTGGGGATAAGTAGAAAAGTTACTTTTGATTGCGTTGTATGCAGTACTTGCATCAGTATCACATTTTATTTATTATAATATAGATATCAGCTTATATCTAGCAAAAGCGGGGACAGGGAAGTGGGACTTTAAATGAAGCACATAGATACTAATTGAAGGTTTTAATATGTATAAAAATTAAATGTCGATAACAAGGTACATAATGGTAATTATGGTACATGTAAAATCTCCAGTACAATTCATGTATATACACACATATATGGTAGAGGCAAGTATTCATATAGTTACAAACAATTGATATAGTATAGCATATAAAAAGTAGCTGGTAGAACACAAGGATTGAAACACGGCATATATTAGCTCTATGCGTTTCATGGATTGATCCAATCATCAGGAGCATGCACGTGATTGGGGTATATAAAATGTAGATGGTAAAGAATTTTATTTGGTCTAACCCTGTCAAGGAAAAAGTTAATAATAGAAAAAAAATGTAAATTAAATAAAAACGGATAAACCCAAAGAAACCCTCTCTTAATAGTACTTACAGGGGTGACTACATAATGAGGGTGTGGCACTAGGGATCGTGGAACCCCCTAGGGGGGCATTACCACCGAGAGCTGAGGTGGCGTGGGGTGGCCGGATGCCCAGCAAGGCAGCGTCCAGGGGGAACAGATCTCCAAAAAGTGTTTGTAGTCATGGAAAACAATGAGTGCTGAAACCAAACAAGGACTACTGTGAGGGTAATATAGTGTACAGTGTGTCCTGTACTCGGTAAAGGACACAGGACAGTGATTATTCTTCAAAGTGTCAGTAGAGTCCAGGACAGGTGCAAGTAGGAGATTGCAAAAGTGATCAGAGTAAAAGGTGGAAACACCAGGTGCAGCAATGGAAACCAACACCAAAATTGTGCCTATAAAAGCTAGTAGTAAAAAGTAGGTTGAGCAAGTTACCTGAGACTAACGCACAAAAATCCAATGTCCAGGTGATACAGTGGTGAACCATGTAGGAGGATTGAAACCACCAGAGAAAACAGTCAAAATATAGCAGATCCAGGGAAAAAAATAAAACCCCATAACAATCCATTTACTGTGTTTTAACAGCCCCAGTGTTCAAACAAAAAGGAAAACGAATTGAAAAATTCTGAATTGGAATGGTTCAGAAATGTAATAGTGTTTTCTATACTTCAGCAGTGGCAGTTTCCTTTTTGTTTCCTATATACAGTATATATAAAACAAGTTTTGGCTGTTTAGCTATGGCATGGATTCTTGCTCTTAGTACAGAAATTTGCTTTAGGCTGGTTGAGAAGCCTTTAGAGCTCAGCTACACATGAAATTTTAGTAGCAAGAACTTAACCACTTGTTAACAAATCTATATGTAGCTATCAGCAAAAAAGTTATTTCTCATTCGTTCATTGACAGACACAGCCTTCATAACGATGGGGTTTAATCGCCTCTATTAGGAGTAGGACTAGGCAGAACAAAAAAAGCAAGCGAGCACCTGGCTACGCCCATGGGCCGTCCTTAGTCAGGATATAACCCCCTCCCTGCTCTAGGTATTCAGTTTTTTTTCTGCATAGTCAGGAGTAAGAACCTGGCTGCCTGCTGGGACCTGCGGTTCTTTGAATTTTGTTTTATTTGTTTTATTTTTCTTTTTTCCTGTGATCTGCAATCAACAGCCGGGCTGGGTGACGAGCTGGATAATATAATTCCTGGTAGTCTCCCCAGCCTGGCCATCGAGCGTGCGCAGACCTTAGCCCCGCGCTGGGTCGGCCGCGACAGGCCCCATTCTGGACCGGGGCGGCCGGCGAGGACAGTCTCGCAGGGACACACCGGGCTACTGCTGTCTGGATCACAGTGTCGCCATGGCCGAAAGCCACTCCGTCTAGGCAGGAGACGGATCTGTTCGTGGAGTGCAATCAGCAATCCCTGCAGGAGGGGTAAGTATGGGCTCCACCGGTCCAGGCACGGTGGAGCAGCTGGGCACTCCCTGGGGGGGGTCGATTTGGGGAACCATGCTCTCCCATTCTCCCCTCTCTTCTTTTTCCCTCCCCTCCTTCCCAGGGGAGCTGCCGGTTGCTGGGCACCGGGGGGAGGTGTGTGGCACCTACCTAGCCTAAGTGGAGGCGTCCTGGTAGGGGGGGGGTAGCTGGGGGCCCGGGGGGGTCGGTCCCTCCGGGGTTCTCCTCCATCCCCCCCCCCTCCCCGGGTGAGGCCCAGGTTTCTGGCCTAGGGGCGGCGGGTTCATCCAGGTCTCGGGGTCCCCCCGCAGGCAGCGAGGGTCCAAAAAATTTTTTTGTTTGTGTCCCCTGTGAGGGGCTACGGTTTGTGTTCCCTGTGAGGGGCCACGGTTTGTGCCCCCTGTGAGGGGCCATGGTTTGTGCCCCCTGTGAGGGGCCACGGTTTGTGCCCCCTGTGAGGGGCCACGGTTTGTGCCCCCTGTGAGGGGCCACGGTTTGTGCCCCCTATGAGGGACCACAGTTTGTGCCCCCTGTGAGGGACCACCGTTGTGCCCTCTGTGAAGGGCCACGGTCTGTGCTCCCTAAGTGAGGGGTCATGGTGTGTGCTCCCTGTGGGGGGCCATGGTGTGTGCTCCCTGTGAGGGGCCACGGTTGTGTCTCCTGTGGGGGGTCACAGTTGTGTTTCCTGTGGAGGGCCATAGTTTTTGCCCCCTGTGAAGGGCCACGGTTTCGGTCCCGGTTCCGGTCTGTGCCTCCTGTGAGGAACCCTGGTTGGTGCACCTGTGAGGGTTTGTGTCCCTGGAGGGGCCACGGTTTGTGTCCCTGGAGGGGCCACGGTTTGTGTCCCTGGAGGGGCCACGGTTTGTGTCCCTGGAGGGGCCACGGTTTGTGTCCCTGGAGGGGCCACGGTTTGTGTCCCCTGTGATGGGCCCCCGGGTCTGTCTCCCCCGTGAGAGGCCCCGGTTCTGTGGAGGGGCTTCGGTCTATGCTTCTTGGGGCCTTGGTCGAGGGGCGCTGGTTTTCGCACTTATTGCATCTGTGCGGAAACCTTTTTACAAGCTGATGCAGCGGTGGCTGTGGAGGAGGGCTGGTATCCCTTTGGATAACAGGTTTTGCACGGCGAACGCGTTCCCTCCTCAATGTTATTCTGGTATTTTTGTCCATGAGGACTGGGAGTGTCCAAAGTGTCTTTGGTGTTTCCAAGAACACTTGCGGTAAGGTACTTCTTTGGGGAGTCCCTCCTTCAGTAGTGGACTGTTCCACCAGTAGTGGACCCCCCTGTCTCTAGGCAACTCAGGGCAACCATGGTGCCAATAGAGGAATCTCTGGCTTCTAAAAGGTCCAGGGGACATGCCGGGAGGGAGAGCAGAGTCCCCCTGTATTTGCTGCATTGGAGGACCTGTTGGTCCAGGTGCTGCAGCTGTCCGCTGGGTCGCTGGGCCGCTGGGCCGCGGTACCCTGGTTGCTGAGCCCTGTGTCTCCTTAGTAGGGCTGAGACTTGTATTTTGGGGGGCGACCCTGAATGGCAGCATGTCGTGCCTTGATCTTGTCTGGTTACAAGATTATTTTCCGGCTGTGTTCCTCCAAAGAGTTTTCTTGCTTCCAATGGCATTGGTTGCCAGACTGCTGGCTGTTCTCCGCGGGGGGCTGTGCAAGCCCTGTTGTTGTAGAGGAGGTTCCCGTAGTTTTATTCAAACCTGTTCAGTCTACAGGATGGAGGGCATAGTACATGTCTTTTAGGGGTACATTAGTTCAAGATGGAGTCTGTCTGATTCCTATCGACATTACGTATGCTACTTACGCATTCTGCTATGGGCCAGGCTCCAGCACTTCCTCGTTTTTTTTTTTTTTTTTTTACTGTGGGTGCGGAGCATCATGAGCGTGGGGTGTTGCCCGTTTGAGCCTGGCCACCGCTCCTCGGGTGTTCACGAGGGGTTGGCCCCAGATCTGGTGTGGTTACGTCGGTGAGGGGTTTGCGATCCTGGGCAGCCTGGACGATCTTCTTCTCCAGCTCCTCGACTACTCCAAGGTGCACCGTAGTTCTTATACAAACCTAAACTGGTTTCAGTTGGAGGCTATATTATCGGCTGTCTGCTTGACTCTGCCAGATCGTTGGATTATCTGAGCCTGACCCGGGCTTCAGCTCTGACCAGCGTGTTTCTTCTCCCAGACAATACTCTGGAAGTTGCATGCTGCGTTTTTTTTCATTTCCTGTCCGGTAGGGGTCCGATGTGATCTATTTTTTTGAGGCGATTCAATTTGCATAGTTCCATACAAGCTCCCTTAGGGGAGATCCTGGCATAATGGGACAAATACCCAG
Organism: Lithobates clamitans; assembly: GCA_037952925.1. NCBI lineage: Eukaryota > Metazoa > Chordata > Amphibia > Anura > Ranidae > Lithobates > Lithobates clamitans. The sequence continues at coordinate 9,147,028 of JBBGZY010000400.1, read as the reverse complement.
GGTCTCTGAACAATCGGATTCGGCGGAGTCAGGAAACCAGAGTTTCCCTAGTCTGGTGGCGTCGCTATTCGGGTTCTTCGGGGGGGTAAATCCTTTTTCCCCTTGTATTGAACAGGGTAACCACCAATGCCAGTCTGTCCAGGTGGGAAGAGATTCTAGGACTGAGCGCTGCTCAGGGTTGTTGGACGTTGGTGAAACCCGGACTACTGAGAATAATATCTTAGAATTTTCTTGTAACCAGACTAGTTCTGGATCATTGAAGGATCGACTTTGGGGGCTCCCGGTACGATTCCAGTCGGGCGAGGCAACGGTAGTGGCAGTGGCTTAGGTCCTTCGCCAGGGCGGGCCAAGATGGGCTGTTGGCAGTATCCTCTGGCGGGCAGAGCGTCTCGTTCCGGTCCTTTCTACGTTTTTCAGGAGTGGAATACTGTAAGACGGATATCTCAGATGGGGGACCACTGGGCTGTGTTTCATCGTGTTTGTCACAGCTGGGGCATGCCTGAGGTGGATCTGTTTAGCGTCCTGGCTCTACAGGGCGGTACCAAGGTTTCTGGCAACGTCACAGGAGCTTCTGGCGGCTCTAGTGACCCACGTTTTGCTTTATGCCTTTTTTTTCTCTCCAGCCTCGGCTGTGGCTTTTTGGCAGGATCATGACTGCGGTGATTCTGGTCATTCTATTGGATCTGGTTGGGCCCCGGTGTTCTGGGTATGCCGACCGGGTGCGCCCGGTCACCGACGTTTTTCCTTGGTCACTGCCTCTCAGGAAGGACCTACTGTCTCATGGACCGTTCTTCTTTCCTGTTTTTAGAGTCACTGGTTTTTAACAGCCTGGCTGTGATGAGCCGGGTGCTGCGGTTTCCAACACTACTGATGAGGGGCCTGGGTGGTCTTCTTCAGCGTCTCCTGGTCTCGCACTTCCTGGCATGTACCCTTTTTACTCCAGTGGTTAGGCGTCTGTTTCCACCAGTGCGGTTCTTCTACCGCCGTGGGATCTGAACTTGGTAGTTTCGGTTCTCCAGAAGCCTCTCTATCTTTCTTTATTTGAAGATATTCGGGAGATTCCAATACTTACTCCGGCTCGGAGGGTGGTTTTTTGGTGGCTATCTCCGCTACTCATAGGGTGTCAAAAAGGGGGACGTTATCTTGTCATTCACCTTACCCAGGTTAAGGTGGTGCTTTGCCCTTTTTTTTTTTCTACAGGTTTCTGTCCTTGGATGTCCATTTGAATAAGGACATTGTGTTGCTTGTCTGGTGTCCCTGGTCAGCACTTTCTGAGGAACTTGCCTTATCTGCCCTGAAGGGGTATTGGCGGACGGGTAAAAAAGGGGCGTTCTTTTTTTTTTCTGCGACCCTTATCTGGATTGAGGGCTATTCGGTCAAGTACCAGGTGCCTCCGATTCTGTTACGGTGCTTTTCTTCTCGGGCGCTTTAGTGCGTTTTGGGCCTCGGTCATCATGCGTTTTTTGTGCAGGTTTACAAGGCGACCACTGGTCGTCAGTGTACATGTTCACAAGTCTACGAAGTGAACGATTGGCATCTGCGGATGCCTCTTTTGGCCGCAAGTTTTTTTGCAGGCCGCTGGTTAGAGGGTCTATTCCCTCTAGAAGGGTTATCGGTCAGGTTGGGTTCCAGTGTGTCCTGGGTGAAATTCCTGTTACCTGGTTGGCTCTTGTATTAGCCTTGGGATTTTTCGTTCTCCCAACCCTCATGTTGGCACTGCTTTGGGAAGTCCCTATCGTTATGAAGGCTGTGTCTGTCAATGAGCGAATGAGAAAATAGGATTTTTTACTTACCGTAAAATCCATTTCTCTGAGTTCATTGACAGACACAGCACCCAACCCTCTATGGAGTTTTTTTGATACTTCTGTTACTGCTTGCTACTAAACTGAATACCTAGAGCAGGGAGGGGGTTATATACTGACTAAGGACGGTCCATGGGCGTAGCCAGGTGCTCGTTTGCTTTTTTGTTCTGCCTAGTCCTACTCCTAATAGAGGCGATCTAACCCTAACGTTATAAAGGCTGTGTCTGTCAATGAACTCAGAGAAATGGATTTTACGGTAAGAAAAAAATCCTATTTTTTATGCTTCTAAGCAGTTTAGAAATATTGAGTGTAACTGAACACTACTCACTTTATATCTACATCACCTGGCACTTGGGAGTTAAAATGTTTGGAATCCGTTGAATAATCCAGTCATCTCTTTACTTTTTTTTTCTGCTGTCTGTGTGTGAGCTTTTACATAAACAGTTCTCGGTTGAGAAGTTACATTTGCAAAGATGATCTATGGGATGCAATAGAAATCTTTTGCAAGCCAGAAAAATTACATTCTCCTGTTACACTTTTCTTACAGCACAGATATCTTTTTCAGATACCCCATTGTTTACTAAATTTACCTAACACTAGTAGCTTACTAAGGGGCACTACATATATAACTTGGGAAATTTTATATAATCTTTGCTGTCCACCCAAAACTGAGTTTATTAAAAGTAGAGGTGCACCTAATGGGAAATTTGGTGCCAAAAAACGAAAATGCAGGATGCACGAAAACAGAAAATTACAGTTTTTAAAAAATTATTATATTTCTATATATAATTGTATTCAACTTTTTATTAATATTTAAATGAATATGAATTTATTGTTGGCCATTATTGGCATCTTTAGTGCAAGAAATGCTCAAGAAAAATGTAGTCTGCAGTCTCTGACCATCTCTTGTATCATGTCTGCAATCTCTTATTTAACTGCTTCCAGGCCATCATATGACATCCTCGGATTTGAGCGGTGATATCTGAATGATGTCTAACTGCAGACATCATTCAGATATCATCTTTTTCAGGTGGCTATTCCCTACACTATAAGGACGATCGTAGCAGCTGTTCAGCTGCTTGATCGTTCTTACAGGCGTCGAGAGGGGACGTCCCGATGCTTCTCTGGGCTCGCCTGCTGCCATCAGCGAACCAGAGAAGGGATCCGCCGGCCCCGGATGTCGACCATAGAGATTTCCGGCGGGCCAGATGGGCCCCAGAGTCTCTATGATCGTTCGGTGGCCGGGCGCGATGTTATGAATCACGCCCGACCTCTGCATTAGAAAAAAATGGCTCCGCCTCGGCTGGGAAGCTGAGATCCTTTTTTTTTTTTTAAATTTCAGGCTTTCCAGACTAGAGGTGAGATGTGGGGACTTATTGACACCAGATCTCACTGTAAAGAGGACCTGTCATGCTTATTTCTATTAGAGATGTTTTTTTTTAAAAATGTTAAAAAAAAAAAAGTGTCAAACTAAAAATAAAATTAACAAAAAAAAAAAAAAAAAAATTATAAAGTGCCCCTGTCTCCATGTGCTCGCACGCAAAAGCGAACGCATATGTAAGTTGCGCCCACATATGTAAACTGTGTTCAAATCACACATTTGAGGTATCGCCGCAATAATTCTAGCCCTAAACCTCCTCTGTAACTCAAAACATGTAACCAGTATAAGCGTTGCCTATGGGGATTTTTAAGTACCGAAGCTTGGCGCCATTCCATGTGCAATTTTGAAGCGTGACATGTTGGGTATTATTTACACAGCGTAACATCATCATTCACATTAAGCCAAAAAATTGGGCTAACTTTACTGTTCTTTTTTAAACATTAAAAATTACTGCGCAAATACTGTGCGAGATAAAAAGTTGCAATGACTGCCATTTTTATTCTATAGGGTCTCTGCTAAAAAAAACATTTATAATGTTTGGGGGTTCTATGTAATTTATTAGCAAAAAAATTATGATTTTTACATGCAGGAGAGAAATGTCAGAATTGGCCTGGTAGGCAAGTGGTTAAACTTAAACACACTGCTAATAATATTAGCAAAATTGGCAATCACCAGTGCCTGTCTGATGCAGCCTCACCAGTGCCTGTCTGATGCAGCCTCACCAGTGCCTGTCTGATGCAGCCTCACCAGTGCCTGTCTGATGCAGCCTCACCAGTGCCTGTCTGATGCAGCCTCACCAGTGCCTGTCTGATGCAGCCTCACCAGTACCTGTCTGATGCAGCTTTACCAGTGCCCGGATCAGAGTGGCGATCTCCCGCTGTGTCACGGAACTGGATTTGAACTTCCTGGGCCGGGCGGCCGCAGTAACAAGGTCCCGCCTCCTATGATGCACTTCACACTGATTCAGTTTCTCGGCATTGGATCTGTGTGCTGTCTATCACAGGAGACAGGACATTGTTACAGTCTGGGAGGAACAATTCAACTCTGTGACTCAGGGAGATCGCGTATCTGCGAGAGGGGGAGGAGGGGGCAGGAGAGGACTCTGAATGAGCTGCCAGGATGACACCCCTGCAATGTGCGGCCCCTGGGGAGGACCGCCTCCTCTTCGGTGCCATTATCGGCACCTCCTCTTCTTTCGGCCTCATGCCGATAAGTTTTTGGCCGATATGTTTCGGCAGCGGAAATTTCAGTGCTCCTCTAATTAAAAGCAGTGTGTTGCTGTGGCAAATACTATTCTCAGAAGTCTCTGATGCAAGTGGCAATTGTCAGATTCCAAGCCAACATAGTTGGACATGCGCCTAATTCTCAGTGAATCCAAAAAGTTTCTGCCTCATTGCCCCGGAAATTGAATGTGGTCCAGATTTAAAAAAAGGCTACTAATTTGTACATTATGAGGTCATTTAAAATCGGTTTAGTAAACGTACCCATATTACATAACATAATGTTGTATGTTTCAAGCAGTGCAGATTTATAATGTACGATATTGTATTCCTTTTTTTTTTTTTTTTGTAGATCACAAATCATCAGTGTCCGCTCTCATTTGGTGTTTCACTTCAAAACCTCAGTTTGCAGGTAAGACCAGAAAACATATTGCATGCTAAACAGAAAAGCTTGCTATCTTTTGGTCTGTATTTAATGTCTTATTTAAACATTTGATAAGATAAGGTACTATATGCATCTATCATCATTTTATTGACCATCTCTCAACAAAATTTAATGATGGTTGGCATTTGTGGCAAACTATGTACTACACATCTTTTCTATAACTGTGTAAGCGTTCATGAAAGAAGAATAGCTTTCTACTGAACCACATGTTTATTTTGTACGTTTTTTTTTTCTAAAAAAGGTGTTCCTTAAGCTGAAACAAATTTAGGTGTTTGACTTGCTTATCAGGTAACAGTGGTTACCATCTATCAAAACTGGATGCAATATTAGTCTTGTTTAATCTGATTTAAATTGCTATTGCATGCTGACTGTGGTGCATTTAAGGAAAGTATCCATTTTTTTCTGAATGCGGTGGATTGGGATGAAGCTCTTACTTAACAAACGGCAAGTGTAGCTCCCAGAATAGTGGCAAATAGGTATGCTGCAAACAGTGTCTATCTCTACAGGATATATGCTGTACTTGGGAAAACTTTAAAATGCTTTTACATGGTATTTTAAAAGCTTTCTAGACAATGAATATAATTCAATAATATGCTTGCAATGCTAATATCCGTAAGTTGTGTCTGTAATTTTCTTTTTGTCAGAATATGTATTATTTTTTAATATTATGGCCAAATTCCTTTTTCCAATACTAGCTAGCGTGTGTTTATTTTTGATACATCCAGTTATTGTCAATAATTGAGTTTGATTGAGAAATGACTTTGGGGTTGATTTACTAAAACTGGAGAGTGCAAAATCTGGTGCAGCTCTGCATAAAAACCAGTCGGCTTCCAGGTTTTTCGTCAAAACTTAGTGGTTTCATGAAATTGGACCTAAGCACATATATCTGTAGTGTTTACTTGTCTCCCTCCAAAGCTCTTGTTCCTCTGTTATCAGCAGGAGTCACTTCTGACAAGTTCTCTGACATGTGCAATAACAGCAGCTGAAAATTTGTGTCAGGGAGGGAGCTTAGAAGGAGATTAGTCTGTTAGAGCTTGTCTATTCTGACTACAGCTCTGCATGTTCCTTGGTTCCTCTGCCTATGTGGAGGTGTGTGTGCGCTTTTCCTCCAATCAGCTCTCACACGGTGTAAGCCCAGACTCCCCACCCACTGCTGATTTCTAACAGGACCTGCACTTTACAAAGAGTGTAGAAAGGGGGAGCCAGCAGATATACAAGTAAAACTTGGGTAGGAGGATTTGTTACATCTCTGTGTATCATCTGACGTTATTCACTTCAATGGGTATATGTGACGGTTTCAACCACTTTAATTGAACAAGCTGAAGTTAGAAGTTGATTGGCTACCATGCACAGCTGCACCAGATTTTTCACTCCAGCTTTAATAAAATCAACCCCTTTAAGTACAGGCACAATTAAATATATGGACTTGCTTAGGCTTAATGTACATGGGACGTTCAACCTCTCCTGAACGATTTAACTTGACGGCTACAAACTGGTCTAAAAACGTATGTTTAGCTGCGTATACATGCCGTGTTTAGTCACGCTTAGCCACGTTTGCGTCTAGAAGCGCTTGGAAAAACAAAAAAAAAAATATATTTTTTTTGTTAAAATGAAAAACGTCTGTAAACGAAATGCTGCTTAATGCGAGTTCCCGCTTTTAGCAGCATTTACAAGCTGCTACAAGCATTTGGTGTTTCAAATGTCTCTGAACATCCGTCTGAACCCATTTTTTTGCATTCCAAAAAAAAACTTCTGAACTCAACTGCCTAGAAACGACTATAAATGACCCTGTGTACATGTACTGATAAGATAACATAAGAGAGTTCAGAGGCAGCTGAAAAAAATGCCCAACTGCTCCTAAACGTTACCAGCAGCCGTGTACATGAGGCCTTAGAGGTATAGCTTATCCATAATCATTTAAATTTTATAATTGTAATATTTCTGCAGTATTTTGGAAACAAAATTTTATTTTATATTAAAATTGTGATGGTGTGGTGCAAGAGGTCACATTTTTTTTAAATGAAAAAGTTCTCAACCCATAGCACTTACATTTTGAGAAGTCACTGTTTTCTATCACACACACCCACACTGGGCATGAAAAGCAGACAGATGGACTGCACGCATAGATGATAGTCACTGACTTTCTAAACACAAAGAAAGTGGGGTGCAAAAAACAGTCAAATTTGCCACCCTAGTGCACAGATCTCACTCTCCACTATCCCTAGCATCAGTGACATCTTCACTCCCACAACATACAGCTAGACAGTGAGATCTGCAACCCATCACATAACTCCTAGCCCAATATCTATGACACCAACTGAGTGACTGGTCAGGCCATACACTTGTGTGGTTGTCTAGCTCTGTACCTCCTCCCCACTCATGTGTCTGTGTCTCTAGTGATTCAGATGTTAATCTTTCACTCTCTTTCGTGCAGAGCCTGTTACCTCTCTTACACAAAATGTTTTTTTTTTTATAAATCGTATTAAATTGGCGCTACACAAAGTGCTGTGATCCATTTATATTCTAAAGTGACGTCCAAATAGACGTTCATAAATCAAATGTGAATCATAAATCAGTCTCTTGGCACATGTGAAATGGGATTCTTCTATAATAAGATATCTTCCAAATGAGTGTTTGTCAGTCACCAGAAGAAATTGACCCCTAAATTATAAGGAGGCCAAATATCTCCCCTCACTTTATGGACAACACCATCCAGATGTAATGCAACTGTCAACTCTCTCTCTCTCTGGTCAAACGGCAGATCCTCTTCATGCTGGACCAGCAATCTGGAATGCTCATTCACCAGATACAAATAGCATAAAGTCGCATCCAAATCGCATCAACATAGATGAGGATCCGACTTGGGAGGTGACTTCCATTAAAGTCTATGGGCACAAGCTGGATAAGTCGCCTTGAAAGTAGTACAGGAACCTTTTCTAAAGTCGGAGCGACTTCAGTAGTGCTAATTAAGACAACTCTCATTGACTAACATAGGTTTGCATGTCATGCAAGTTGGGGTCTCACAAGTCGGATCCCAAGTCCCAGCAGTGTGAGAAATGTTTACATTAGCCTAACCCTATGATAAGAGTTCTTGAAGCACAGGGAAATTGAAGGCAGATAACATTTTTTTTTTCTAACATAAAATCCCTGTTAATGTTCAGGCCTCATGCACACTGGACGTTATAAAAATGCCAGTAGCTTAGCAGTGAGTTTTTCAACGCTTTTGCAATAGCATTTTTTTTTTAGCGTTATTTTTTTTTTTTCAATGGGTCAAAAATGTTAAGTGCTGGTGAGCCACGTTTTTGAGCGTTTATCCGCGGTTTCCAGTGTTTTTTGAAGTTTTTTTGACGTTGGAGCGCTTTTACAGCTGAAAACTGCCTCTCAGCATTAGCTAGTTGTGGGTTTTTTTTTTTACAACCAAAAAACGCCCCAGCCAAAAAACAGTTGATAACAGCCTATGTGTGCATGGACACATAGGATAACATGCTGGAGAGTTTATTGACTGTAGGAAAAAAAGTCGAAGCTGAAAACGGCAACTGTAAAAAAAAGTACAGTTATCAATTTTTTATATGCAGATGATATTTATTTTTACTCTATTCGATAGTATTTTTAAACTTCAGTATAGGTATAATATCTGTGTGACTGGAAGTGTGCAAACATTATTTTTTTTTTAATTGAGAAAATCTGAATATTTGCTTTGCTTTTCAGGTATTATAAGGTATATTTATTTCAAATAACGATTTCCAGAATATTTTGAATATTTTTCACTCACGAATAAACTTTTCTTAACAGACATCTGATAAAAATTGGAATCCATGTCTTCATGATGAATCTGCCAAGCTGTTTTACAAGGTAATTAAACTGTAAGCCATGACCATTATGCCCTTGTCATTGTTCTTATTAAATTATATTGTAGTAGTTATTCTATTATCAGCTCATTTTGAGCTGTCCTTGATGAGACCGGTATCAAGACTGCAATTTCTGATATCTCCTTCTGAAAATGCTAATTTCTTGGCTGTTATGCTAATGGTTTAAAAATGGGAACCAACCTGGATTAGTTATAAAGTCGTTACCTTTGGTCTGACCTTCCTTTGCTTTATGCTTGCACGGGGTCAGTGGCTTAGACTTATTACAACTGAACACAGCTAGCAAAAAGCACTTTTTGGTAGGAGGCTAGCATTGGCTAGCTATAGTGCTCTCATGGCAGTGCCCTATCTCTGATGAGTCTCTAGCTATCAGTTATTAGAACATTGTAGACATTTGAAGAGTGCCTGCACTTGTACCAATTAAAGCAAGTGATGTGACTCATCAGTCAGTGAGAGTAATAACCGCAGCTTTTGGGCATCAGTTTTTGTTATCCCATGCAGAGATCGTGTCTGCAGATGGTTTGCACTTTCCAGATGATAAAAATGACCTGAAAGTTGGGGATTAGATTGAATTGGGTTTAAGCAGGTTCAGCAGTTCTTGACAAGATGGACAGAGATGTTAGAGATGCTGCATTTGAATGGTATTCATTGAAACACACAATAGAATTCTTAGAACCATGATTGTAGAAACCAGATTTTTAGCTTTTTTAGTTCACTGCTGTGATCACAATAAAATGTTAATTTTGTGACTAGACTTCAATTGCCATTAGCTTATTAACTAGTGGGGGACACTGGACATTTTAAACATACGCCAAAAAAGTAATCAAAGTACACAGGATGTGTGTAGCAAAATTTGACAGCTTCCTTATGGTGGTTAGGGAGCTGGCACCCACTTCTGTGTCCTATCAAACATTGCATCAATTGACTTTCACAAACTTTCACTAAATGTTTGCTTCCTTTCATCCCTTAAATACTTACCTGAGTCAAGTATCAATCCAGTACTGTGTCCGTCTTCAGCAGCGCTGCTCTTTCTCCATTGTCCAGCAGAACAGTTGGATAGCAGTGGGGGCCATTTGCTCCTGCTGCTGTCAATCAAGTCCAAGGGAGCAGGGGCGGGGGCAGAGTCACACTGTGTGTCTATGGGTGCTGGTGGGGGACCCCAGAAAAGGAAATTTGGGGCTGCTCTGTGCAACTAAGTGGTAAGTATTAAATCGTTTTATTCTAGGTAAAAAAAAAGCAAGCATTTAGAATTACTTTAAGGGGGTACCTCAGGAGAATAAAAAAAGCATGAGATCCCTCCTCCAAAATCGAATACCTGAACCTTATCTGAGCATGCAGCCTGGCTGGCCTTATCAGACCACATGCCCACTACTATGAACTAGATATTGAATTGATTTAGCAAGCTTCTGCTGGGACCAACACGCAAGTCCAGAGTGCCAGAAAGATGTCATATAGAAGCTGTAGGTTTTTATAATGAAGTCATTTACTGCAATCATAACTGTGATAAGTCAGCGCTGAATCATAAAGAAATAAATGTAACAAACTAAAAACATGAAATAAAAGTGAGGAGTGAGACTTGCCTCAAAAGCAATTTGCAGCTAACCAGAACAACAGACCTCAGGAAGTCAGAGGCCAACATGTACATATGTGAGAATAATCCAAATAACTGTAATGCTGCACAAGGAGGGAGACTCCACCAAAATGTGAATTAAGCCAGCACCAACAAATATGAATGGCCACTCTAATAAATCCAGTCTCAGGTTATCAAAAAAATGTGACATGCAAATCAGTAGTTGTCATCCATTGGACTTCCCACTTGGATTAAAATTATATAGGATCCTCAATTGTCTCCCCCAAAAAAGAAAGAAAAATCCAATAGTATTGAACATCCAGTTTATTAACACTTTTAAAATGCCGGCTTGATATCAACCCAAACATTTCAACTTTCAGAAACTTTAATTTATTGCAATCGATATGGCAGTACATTGCATTGTCAGTATGTTTTAATTTTGATTTATGTTTGAAGCTTGATGATCTTGTTTTTCAAATATTTACTTCTAGATTATGCGCCTTGACAACCTGTTTGCCTATTGGAATGTGAAATCTGAGATGTATTACCATCGAAGTTACAATGACGCTTTGGTATGGTATTTGATTCCTTTTTTTTTTTCTCTCTTTTTCCTCTGGTCCTTTTTAAAATTCCTGTTGAAATAGGTGTGATAATTGCAAAAAAGATATGGTAGATATTCAAGAAAAAATGGGGTCCATACTTTTTATCCACTAAGTCAGGTTTATTACCAGCTCAAGAGGCATGAACAGACATCGGTATGAAGACCTAAGTGGTTGGAAAGGCATAACGTTTTTTACCTTAATGCATGCGAGAGCGCTGTGCCTAAGTACTGTGCCCGATCCAGCGCTGCTTTCTCCTTCTCTCCTCACAGGACTTGGAGCAGCAAGAACTATTGGATCCTGCTGCTATTGGTCAAATCCTGCAAGGAGGTAGCGGGCGGCCTCACCGCGTGTGTCTATGGATACACACAGCCCAGCTCGAGAGCAAGCCCCTCAGGTGTGCCACCATAGGAAGCAACTTTCTATGGAGGAGCCAAGAGTGCCAGTGGGGGACCCCAGGAGGAGGTTCGGAGCCTTTCTGTGCAATACCAAGTATAACATGTTTGTTATTTAAAAAAAATAAGCTTTTACATTCACTTTAATGCCTTCTGCAAATAACCATGTACTTTACACAGTAAGCACTTTACTTGCCTAGACCATTAAGTGTGCACTTTAATGTGCAAAACACGTAAAGGTTTTCACATTCATGCCTTACTGTTTGTCCCTCCTTGAGATGTTAATAAACCTATGATAGACCAGATAAGCAGTGTGGAGTCTGTTTTTTTTTTTCTTGGATATTTATTTTGTGCTGTGGGTCCAGGCAAGGTTCAGGAGTACTGCTAAGATTGAAGGTTCATGCTGCTCTCTCTTGTTTGGCATTAGTGATTCTATTGTATATGATAAAGTTATGGTAACTTGAATCTCATGCTCTGCTGCTGTCATTTGATGTGTTTGTTAAAGTGTCACTAAACTCGCATCATAAAAAAAACACAAAATGCTGTATTTAATGCTGTTCATAATCACTCAGTCACTGAGATTCATTTTCTGTATATAGCAAAAAACCTGGTTGATCCTGCTGCTCCCTATCTCCATCTTCTGTTCACGTCCCAAATTCAGCTAGAGATTTTGCAGCTGTGGTAGCAACTTGGCACATGCTCAGTTTTCAGTGAGTTTCTATGCTGAGCATTTCCTCCCTATCACATCTGAGCAGCCCAGGTGACCTGAGAGTCGCACATATGGGCGCATACACAGCGGTAAATGACAGCCCACTCCCTCCCTCCATGCCTACTAACCAGCTAAACAAAATGATGACAGGATATTACATGTAGATTGACATAGGCTTTACCTCCCTCTTATAATAATTTTAATTATATCTAAAGTTTAAACTAATACTATTACTATATACTATTTGTAGGCCATTTTAAAACTGTTTTATTGATATTTATTTATTTATCGTTCCTCTGTATTCCAAAGGCTGTTTTTTTTTTTTTTTTTTTTGAACATGTGACCAGCAGCGGAGGACTAGAAGCTCCTGCTGCTTATGCTTCCCTGCAGACAGGCTGGGAAAGATCTGGGTAACGTGCCAGCTTTATATCAATTAAAAAAAAGGCGCCTAGATGTTTTTTTTAATTAAAATAATTAGTGCCATCATCCACATACAGAAATAGAAGGGACAATGTACTGTAAATTTAAATGGTGTGTATCACTTTAAACGGTATCACGTAAGTAAAATTAAAAATATATTCTTGAGCTATCAGTTTCTAGAAATAATTGCACATATTTTAAATATAACTTTTACCACTTGCCGACCAGCTCACGCTGATATACATCAGCAGAATGGCACGGCTGGGCAAAACAACGTATGGGTACGCTGTTCCTTTTAAGGGGACCTGATGCGCATGGCCAGCGGGTGCTATCCCCACCGGCCACCCACGATCGTGGGCACGAGAGACAGCATGGGGATTTGTCTACTAAGTAGGAACAACGATATGTCTCCTCCCCCCAGTCAGTACTATCCCCATACATTTAGAACAAATCCAGTGAACACACATTTAACCCCTTGATCGCCCCCTAGTGTTAACCTCTTCCCTACCAGTGACATTTACACAGTAATCAGTGCATTTTTATAGCACTGATCACTGTATAAATGTCAGTGGTCCCAAAGATGTGTCAAAAGTGTCCGATCTGTCCGCCATAATGTCGCAGTACTGCTAAAAATCGCAGATCACCGCCATTACTAGTAAAAAAAAAAAATATTAAAAATGCCATAAATCTTTCCCATAGTTTGTAGACGCTATAACTTTTGCGCAAACCAATCAATATGCACTTATTGTGATATTTTTGGTAAAAAAAAAAAAAAAATGTAGAATATATATCGGCCTAGACTGATGAAGAAATTTGTTTTTAAAAACATTTTTGGGGAAACGGTATTTAACGGCGTATAACGCGCACCCCAAGTTTAGGAGGGAATTTTAAGGAAAAAAAAACTTACATTTAAATGCCCATCAATGCAGCCCTATCAGTGTCCATCTGCAGCCTTGTCCATCATTGCAAACTTGCCCAGTGTCCATCTGCAGCCTTGCCTAGTGTCTTTGCAACATTCCCAGCCTCATTGCAGGCTGATTATTTAAAATTGGGGCCGATCTCCACTGACTGTGAGCGGAGCAGAGCGAGCGCCACCGACATATTGCACAAAGCCGAGTGTACTCAGCTCCTCTTGCAGGCCCGCCCAGTCCCGCCCCTATGATGGACATAACACTGGTCCAATGGCGGGACTGGGCATGACTGTGAGCGGAGCGAGCGCCGCCGACATATTACACAAAGCCGAGTGTACTTGGCTTCTCTCGGCTTCTCTCAGCTCCTCTCGCAGTCCTGCCCAGTCCCGCCCCTATGATGGACATAACACAGGTCCAATGGCGGGACTGGGCTTGACTGTGAGCGGAACCGAGAGAAGCTGAGTACGCTCAGCTATGTGTATATCGCTGGCGCTCGCTCCGCTCACAATCAGCGGAGATCGGCGGGCATCGGCGTATAACACGTACCCATGATTTTAAGGGGAAAAAAGTGCGTGTTATACGCCGATAAATACGGTATTTATTATAGCAAAAAGTACAAAAAATATTTTGTTTTTTGTTAAAATTGTCACTATTTTTTTTTTCGTTTATAGAGCAAAAAATAAAAACCGCAGAGGTGATCAAATACCATCAAAAGAGAGCTCTATTTGTGGGGAAAAAAAAAGGACGCCAATTTCATTTGGGTACAGCATTGCATGACTGCACAATTTTCAGTTAAAGTGACGCAGTGCCAAATTGTAAAAAGTGCTCTGGTCAGGAAGGGGGTAAAATCTTCCAGGGCTGAAGTGGTTAAATGCAATGTAGTAAAATGAAATGGAAACTAGCAATTTAGCTTGATGTTGAAGTTGTGCTGCAGTAGGACAAACAAAGATCCCAATAGGGTAAAGTGAAACTATGGTCAAGGCTTAGTTATGTTAACAATGTTGCTGGGATAGAAAAGCAGAAAGAGTAGTGCTGAAGTAGTTACCTTTTCTGGATAAAATGCAATTTCAAGCTCATATTGGTGTCTCCATACTTGATCATGTGATAAGCCAGTCTAACCTCTGATCTCCTAACTCAGTAATGCTCTTTATCCAAACAAGATGGTTAACAACTCATGATCTTTTACTTTTGCCTTACTTAGGGTTTGGCAGATAAATCTATATTTTCCCATAATAGTATCATCTTAAGCTGCTTCTACTGTGTGCACATTGCTGTTAGTTTTCTGGGTACCTGACTTGATTATGTTAATGGAAGGAGACAATGGGAAAGTCAAAACCTAATCTGCCCTAGTTTCCTTCTAGATATGTATATATAATGGCCCGTGCCGATGGATTTTGGACTTTTGACTCGGTTTGACATCTGTGCTTTGACATGCTTCTTGGATCATTCTAAAAAGTCTTGGTGGATTTGAACCTGCAGTTGACCTGCTTTTAATCACTTAAGAACTGGAAGGATTAAGGAAGGATTGGAAGGCCCTTAATGACCAGGCCATTTTTTGCGATATGGCACTGCGTTGCTTTAACAGAAAATTGCGTGGTTGTGCGACGCTGTACCCAAACAAAATTTATGTACTTTTTTCTTTATCGTACATCATGGGACACAGAGCACCATAGTAATCACTATGTGGGTATATAGGCACCTTCAGGTGATGGACACTGGTATACCCAATACAGGAAGTTCACACCCTATATAACCCCTCCTCCTACCAGGAGTACCTCCAGTTTTTTTAGCCAGTGTCTAAGGTGTTGGTCACGAGTGAAAATGTGCTCTGAGGAGCACCAGGAGGGATCCTTGCTGGATTTAAATAGCCTCCATAGACCGGATCCATCCAAAGTGCCACTGAGGCCAAAGTGGATGGTATCCGGGCCTCGTATACGAAGCACGAGGTTTTGCCTGTAACGCCTCTCTTTGCAGGGCTGGACCCCGGGACCCAGAGCTTTGGTCATGCTACATTTCCCTAAAGTTTTTCCTGGCGGGGTGCTTTTACAGGTCCAAGGGAGTGGAACCCCGATAAAAAGGGACCCGGTCCTTGAAGGTTTGCTAAACGCAGGGGGCGGAGCCTAGGCGTGGCGCCGTGAGCGTTCACGAGCACGCACGGCACAGGCTTAAGAATTAGCTGGAGCAGTCTCTCCTCGGCTGATGGCGAGTAGAAGCAAGCAGCCTACACTCGGGACACAGGAGCAGTGGGGCACGTAAGGGCTGCAAGTGGCATTCCTAATACGGCAAGGACATTTTTCCTAGTGCCAGGCTGAACTTATATAGCGGCATTATACTGTCAGACTATGTTCAGCAATTAGTGCAAATAAATAGTGCCTCTGCTTTTGTGCTTAGGACTATGCGTACCAAAAAAATACACCACAAAAAACAAAAAGATGCTAAAGGTTTCACCCCCAGGCGCTAGGAGCTCCAGTCGTGTCTCCACACTGTCATCCTCGCCTGAAATACCAATTATGGCAAGCCAGGATGAGTCATTGGAACAAATTGGTGGTGCAGCTGCTTCTCTCATCTCAGCCCCTGTATACGTGACTGAAGATGCCTTTTCCTCAGCCCTGCAGGGCCTAGAAGGAAGATTAGCGGTTTTAATCGCATCCTCCATTCAAATGGATAGGAAGCGTGTTAGATCCCCCTCCCCAACCTTAGACCCTTTGCAAGGGGAACAGTGGGTACAGGATAAGGTGTTACCCTCAGGCGATTAGGAGGAAAGACAAACCGATGACTCCTCTGCGGAGGAAACAACGGTAGATGAACACTTTTCAGCCTCACAATCTGAGAAGTTGCTGATACAATCTCTTACAGTGATGGTGTACCTAGACGATCTATTGCTATAGACCAGTCGGTGGCTCGTTTTGGAGCAAAGTGTATGCATTACAACCAGTTACCTGAAAAGTCTAGGCTGGATTCTCAACCTAGAGAAGTCTTCCTTAAAACTGCTAAAAAGGCTGGAGTACTTGGGTCTGATCATAGATACAGCCCAGAAAAGAGTGTTCTTGCCTCAGGCAAAACCCATTTGAAGAGCACAAAAGCCTGTCAACACAGGCCCTTATTATTGTCCATTGTCCTCGTCATTGTTGATTATGCCTTCTATGCATTTGTAATTTTGGGTTCTATTGTGCTTTTTTGGCTTAAGCCTAGTACACACTAAAGCCCCGTACACACGGGCCGAATGTCAGACGGTTTCTATTGAACCGGCCAATACTGCCCCATATTCGGCCTGTGTGTACGGGGCTTTAGTGTTTTAGGTTTTTTTTTCAAGAATGTTTTGAAGGATTAAATTGTATCTTTTTCATTTTATAAGCTACATAAAGTGTTTCCATCCTGCAGCATGTATTTTTTATGCATGTATTTACTGGCGTTTTTATTTAATCAGTATTTCTAAGGATGTAGATGGTAATTTTGTTTCAAAGTAACAACATCCATTAACCTTCATTTTCACTTGCAGGGTGTTTTGAAATATGGAGTTGCTTCTAAGAACACGATCCCGGAAGGTTATGATTTTGGTATGCTGTTTTTACATAGCTACTCCTTTTGGATATGCACATGCACAGTTTTATGCCCAAGGCTTTACATATTAGGCCCCTTTCACACGAGGCGGACTCCGTTTCTACGGAGCCAGCCTCGGTCCGCCAGCTCAGCGGGAGATCTGTCCGTTG